>OX388309.1:14473710-14570807 GCA_947579605.1 Athripsodes cinereus
GAAAATGAGCACTGACAGAATTTTATAAAAACCACTACCTATGTTATAATCCTCCCAGCAAATAAAGATTGTAATGCTCTTGAATGTACGCTCGTGCTGCACTGACTGGTTCACGCTGCAATCATGGATCAGAGTATGTGTATGTCGGCAAAACTCCGATCTTCCTTGATCATTGATGACTCAACATTCCAGCTGATGTAAGGTTAAATTCTGCTCGAAACGTTAGGCAGAAGCTAATGGTCCTTTTCAAGACCAACTTAAAAAGTCTTTCAAGATTACTGTATGGAAATTACCTAGAAAATAATTTGTTTTTGGTAGTTGTAGGTGCACTACTGTAAATATATACATAGGTATTTTATGATTTTGCATTTCAGAGCCTCCTACGAGGATGGTGTGCTGAAAGGTGCAGTAAAACCTTGTGCTGGAAACCTGGGAACTCAAATCACTGTGGAAGATTTGTTTTATAATATCAGTACTAGAAAGAAAGCATTAAAAAGTCCTAGTGAGGAATATCAAAAAATATTGGAAGTTGTGGGATGTTATGCAATACATAATGCTAATGTGGGATTTGTGTTAAAGAAGTTTGGTGAAAATACAGATTTAAGGACACCAGTCAAATCAAATACAGTTGATAATATCAGAATAGTAAGTACCTATATGAGTTTGTTGGAAGATATTAAGCCTCTACTACAAACTTACCTATCAGCGTTATTTGATGGAGCATCCATCTCAAGGATGTGGGAAACAATATTAGAAAAGCGATGTCTTCTCGATGTTTGAAAGTTCTCAAAGAGTTTATCCCAAATGACGGGGTCTTTCGACATCAAAAGCTCTGTCATAAGAGCACGACTTCTTGGCTCTATTGATTTCATCCAGATGCCTTTACTGAACATAGAGGTCTGTGAGTGTGCATTGGTTAAGATTACTCCTAACTAAGCCAAGTTTTACCGAAAAAGTGTGGTGTGGGAACCCTTATCCTTATGGAAAATAAGCCTTTACAACACAATTAAATGGGCGGTTCAGTTGATGTGCGGCAGTCTTTCTTATAGTATGTGGCAGTAATCTAGTCTAGAGATTAGAAACAAAAAATTAATCTTTTATAATAATAATAATCTGGACAATTTATTGAGCGCCGTTTTGTGGTACAAACCACCGCAAGGGCGCATTTTCAGTTTTTTTATTTATGTATTGTTATTTATCCAATTTTAGCATGTTTTATAAATTTAATTTAACTATTAAAAAAAAATTGCATTTCTAATTGTCACAAATTTGAAATATGAAGTAATTATGTGAGTTCCAATTGTAGGTAGATATTATTATTTGTCACAAATTTTATCCACTAAACTATCAGGTATGAGGAAATTTATCCACTCTAATGGCGAAGAGACTTTTTAATCTGAACTTAGCTAAAAAAGAATTCTCATGGGTCGCATCACCTGGCCAACAAGTCTCTTAGATCAATATTCCGCAAACTTTTTGTGTTCAAGATACACCTATCAAATCAAGAAATTTTAGAGGTACACCAAAGAAAAAAGGGAATGTTTATTTAATATTTGTGCATTGTCACATACTTGTAATTGTGCAGTGTCCTTGAGATGCTTTGACATGTAAACGACACTTTAATGTTGTACAATAATAGTAATACTCTTTTTTTTATTTAATAGTCGTAAGAGTTGAAAATCTCAATGCAACGTGAGGCCACGTCTTTGCATTTTAATCGCAATAATAAATAATATTTGAAATCATATTTTTGGCTGTATAATAACTGCATATCTTATTCATCATTTGTTTAATTCCTATATGGCACCATTCATAATGTATTTCTTTAATTAGCTTTAAGCTGAACTCTTCAGATAGAATTATCTTTTCTTTATTTCTTTTTTTTTTATAGAACACTCCATCCTTTTTTATTAATTTTTTTTTATTTTTCTGCAATACTATATTTTGTTCTTGATCTGTTTGAATATCAGTAATTTGTATTAGATTAACTATTTGTAGCACTTCGTCCATATTTTCATTTGATTCTAATACCGGATTTCTGCTTAAGCTATCTGCTTCAGTGTTATTTTTCCCCGGAATATATTTAATTTCAAAATTATATTGTGACAAATAATAAGTCAACTCACCAAGTTCTTCATCCGTTCTAGCTTTTATATTCATGTTTTCTAGAGGTTTATGATCTGTAAACACTGTGAATTTTCTTCCAATCAACCAATATTGCCAATACTTTACTGCTTCTTTGATTGCTAGGCATTCCAAATAAATTGCTTTTTTTCTTTTTTGTGAATCATTCAATTTCTTGGAAAAATATGCTACTGGTTTTTCTTGACCATTATTTTGTATTTGTTTAAATACAGCACCAATGCCTTCTATTGCTGCATCTGTGTAAATTCTTATTGGTAGATCCTTATCAAAAATTTCCAATACAGGTTGTGAACATAATAATTTTTTTACTTTTGTAAAAGATATTTCGCATTCTTCAGACCACAAAAATTTTTCATTTTTTCTTAACAGTTTGTGTAACGGCTCTAATAATATTGAACTTTTCGGTATATAATCATGATAAAAATTTATTTTCCCAAGAAACTGTCTGATATTTTTAATGTTTTTTGGAGTTGGGAAATTTTGTATCGAAATCGAATTATCTTTCAATGGTTTCACGGTATTGTATTCTATTATGTGTCTGAGGTATTTCACTGACTCTGCTGCAAATGTACATTTTTAAAATTTTAGCCTGAAACCTTCATATATAATTGCTTTTATCACTTTTTCTATATGTTCTATGTGTTCATTGAATGATTCGGAAAAAATTAAAATATCGTCTATGTAATTTTCTGAAAACTCTTTTAAATTGTGCTTTCTTAAGATATTTGATAAAATTGCTGGTGATGTTTTCAATCCGAATGGTAGACATGTCCATTGAAAATGTCCCTCTTGTGTAATAAATCCAGTTTTCTGTCTATCTTCAATGCTTCAATTAACTTATTTTCTAGTAATTTTTCCACTTGATTTTCTATTTCTTTTCTATCCTCCATAGTGCATTTATACGGCCTCTTACTACAATATTTATCAACCAGTAAGTCTATTCTAGCTTCATAATCTGTAACAGTGCCTACGTCATATTTATTTTTAGCAAACACTGTATTATATTTTTCTACCAAATTTTCAATCTTAACTTTTTTTTCACTGTCTAAGTGATCTAAAATCATTCTAAATTCATTTTCATTCACATATTCGTCTTCTTCTAATTCGTAATTTTCATTCAATGTATTAATTTTATTTTCTGTTTGTAATTTTTCCTTTTGAGAAATTTGTAAATTTTCATCCTGAGTTAGCATAAATTTCTTTATTATGTCTAGACCAATAATGAAATCTTCGAAATCATCTCTTTCTACAATGTATACATCAATATATTTTTCTTTCTCAAAAATTTTTACTTTTATGGTTACTAAACCTTTTGTTTCTGTCACACCATTGACCGTTTTTAAAAATATTTTATTGACATCTTTTGTACTTTGTTTTATCTTAACTAGTTTTGAATTTATTATTTGTGAGCCTGAATCATATGTTCCGTTTATCTCTAACTTATCTTCTAACAATATTTTTACTTTAATCAATGGTGTGCTTACTCGTTTTTTTGTTCTGTGTTTAGTTCTACTTCTATGATTGAGTTGTGTCCAATTACTTTTGCTTCATTTTCATTTTTCTTTTTATACCAACATAAGTCCTCTGTATGATATCTATTACCTTTGTTTAACTTTTCACATGTTTCACATGGTCTCTTCTCTTCGAAATTTTTCTAATTGTCCTGCCTTTTCTCTTTTTTTTATAAAAAATATTTTTACTCACTATATTTTCACATTTTCTAACTTCATGCAGTAGTGCGGTTGGATTTTCACATTTTTCTCTGTCGATTTTATTTCTAATAAATTCAGGCAATCCTGCAGCTATTAGCATCACAAGTGTTTTTGAACTAATATTTTTATCCATGTCAATTAGAAGCCTCTGCTTTCGCATAACATACTCCATCAATGATCCTTCCTTATACCTGAATGATATAGCATAGATTCCGCCATCCCACCCTTTGTCTGCAAACGATTCTAAGAAGTTTTGTTTCCAATCTGACCATCCAGCCTCCACGGTAAATGTCATCAATGTTGCTGAGTACCACTCCGAACACGGTCTATCCAAAAATAATCTCAGCACTTCAATTATCGCATTGTCTTCCTCTATCTGTAATCTTCTGCACTCTTTTTCAAATGTATCGAGCCATTGTTTTGCATTCGGGTGTTTAAAAAAAAAAATTTCAATCATAAATCTCTCTGCTATGTTTTTTAAATTAGGTTCATTTTCTCTTTTCGGTGTGGATTTTATTAAATTTCTTTCCACAATGCGTTCCAGATATATATTATTAAACATTATATTATCGTCTTGATCGAAATAAATTTTCTCCATTTCCTCTGTGCATGTAATCCAAATCACTCTTTCTTCCCCTCTTTTCTTAAAACTTTCTTTTATAGCTTTTTGTTTTTATTTTTTTTTTTTTTTATTCTATTTTTCACAATTACAATATAAAAACAAAACTTAACATAATATACCATTTACAATAATTTTACTCCACTCCTTTTAAGCAACTTAATGTTTGTGTAAGGAGTGTAGATGTATAGCATTACAATTAAAATTTATAAAAATATCACCAACAGATGTGCAAAAAAAAATTGTAACGAGAAAAAAAAAATATAAACCTAACGTACTGCAAACACAATTACGTCTGTAATAGAAAAACATATTAATAAAAATAAACAACTATCAAACATAAATATTATCAACAAACATTAACGAACCATTCAATTAGTATTACTTAGATAAATATTAAAAAAAAAACATTAACAAATCAATTGATCATTTAAATCTTGTGTACCACTTAGCGATAAGGGAGAAGTTTTGAGTTTGAAGTGCTTCTTTATTTTCATGCGTAATTCTTTGGGGTCCGTTGTAGATCGGATATCATATGGCAACTCGTTGAAGAAGTCTACAGCTTGGTACTTGTATTGGAGCTGTGCGAATTTTGTGCTCACTTTTTTTTGAAGAATCACGAATTTATTTCTGGTTCTATTTTTTGTTATTAAACAGTGGTCTTCCGGTTCTTTAAGAATCTGCAGAATCGAGAACTTCCTGAAGAGGTCAATAAATTTGGGAACATTAAATTCATTATATAGCTCGACAGTAGGGTATTCTCTTGGTCTTCTGAGAATGATTTTAATAAGAAGCCTCTGCGTCACATTAACTTGTGATAAGTTGGTAGGGTATGTAGAGCCCCAACCAACTATCGAGTACTGTAACACAGATTGTACAAGACCATAATAGATCGAGAGCAAATCTTTTTTTGACATAAAGTTCCTTAACTCCAATAATAAGTGAATCAATTTTCTCAGTCTTTTCCACAGATTCTATTTGGTCGGACCATTTTAAATTGCTATCCAACACAACTCCCAGATACTTGATGTTGTCCTTAATTTTTAATGCAGTACAAGTATGTGAACAGGCCACGTCAGACGCTGAACAGCCTCCATTGTGGACAACGACATCCAGACATCGTGGCAGACCCTCCCTATGTATACTGAAAGGGGTGATATATGTCTTGTCACTATTCATGGTTAAGCAGTTTGAGTCAAACCATTTTTTAAGAATATTCATGTCTTCATTCATTCTTAATGACATTTCATTCCAGGATACGCCCTCAACCACCAGTGCAGTATCGTCTGCATAAGAAATGATTTGGCCATGCAGATTTTGAATAAAAATTTCATTTACATATGTAATGAATAGTATTGGTCCTAGAACGGTTCCCTGTGGAATTCCGTAATTAATCTGTATGCTATTGCTATATGCACTGTTTATTCTAACCCGCTGCTCCCTCTTTTCCAAATAACTCTGCATTAATTCAAGGACCTTTCCATCTATCCCAGATTTTTTCAATTTTTCTATTAATCTATTGTGTGCAACACTGTCAAATGCTTTCCTCAGGTCTATAAATACCGCGGCGCACTTTTTTCCTTTGTCCAGAGAATTGGACACCATCGTTGTTAACTTGGCTATAGCGTCTTGTGTACTCAAACCCTGTGTGAAACCATACTGATTTCTATGTAATAAGTTGTTCTTCTTAAGGTATTCAGTTAGCTGTTCCTTTATTACTTTTTCATATATTTTCCCAATGTTTGATATGAGGGATAACGGTCTGTAGTTTGACATGTCTTCCTTATTTCCTGATTTTAATATGGGTGTCACTATCGATTTTTTGCAAGTTTTGGGGAACTTTCCTTGTTTTAAACATTAAGGGTTTTCCCACCACTTTCCCCTGGATGTTTTAAGAGCTGAGCTCCTATATCACCCTTGTTTTAAACAGAGGTTAACCATTTGCTTTAGCGGTTTGGTAATGTATTGTTTTATGGATTTTAGCAATTTGGTTGTAATTCCGTCATGTCCGGGAGCTGAACCACCCTTCATGTTTTCTATAATTTTACATAATTCCTCTTCTGTCACTTCTCTAAAGTTGCTCCATCTTGTTTGGGTATTCCAACTTACAAGATCAGAATTACCCATTGATTCATTATACTTAATATTGCATGCTAACCTTTCTCCCACACCAGCGAAATAGTTGTTAAATGCATTAGCACATCCGTGAGGATCCTCTCTCGCATCAATGATTTTGTTGTCTTGCGAAATTGATTTTATTTCAGAGGTCTTTCTTGAATTGCCTGTTGCTTCTTTCACTATTTGCCATATAATTTTCTGTTCATTATTGGAATCTTTTATTTTTCTCTTGAAATATGTGAATTTACATTTATTTATTACCTTAGTGAGCCTATTTCTATATAATTTATATTTACTTTTTATTGCGTTATCGTTAGGAAATCTAACGGTCATTTTATACAGTCTCTCTCTTTCTCTTATAGACTTTGTTAAATTAGGTTATTAATGCAAGATGTTTACTAGCAAATTTATCATCTTCTGAAAAAATATATTTCACATTGTCTTTTGTACAGATTGAATTTATCATAACCACATTTGTTTCTTTATCCGCCGACTCCACATATCTGAAGAAAAACTTCAATTTTTTTTCCATTTTTATCAAATTTGTCGTTTTATAATGGGAGTATGGAAAATCACTAACACAATCACTTGATATTAATTGATTTATTATTATTAAACATAATTTGGTTTCATTGAAAACTAAAGAAACGACAAATTATGTTAATTATTTCTATCTTTCTTACATTCTGTCAAAATTCCTCTTTTCATATTAAAATATCAATTTTAAACAAAACAATCAAAATGGAACAAATTCAAAATATTCTTACTACTAAGGGAAGTGCCTAGGTACTTATTTTAAAATTAAACTAATCTAACAAAGAAATAACTAAGGTAAGTACCTAGGCACTTTCTTACATATGCATAACTTGTAATATTTCCTTTAGGAAATTTGCCCCTTTGGGTAATAATCCATGTACACGGAGTAATCCGATAAAAGATTTTTCGAATATATATATATATATATATATATATATATGTTAAACAAAGTTTTCGCATTTAGCTGGATTTTCACACCTGCGAGAGTGAAGATATTAAGAAAATTACCCAACAGACACCTCATCCGCACAACCAACAGGCTGTGATATATATATATATATATATTTTCATTTAGTTATATTTTTTGTTGAATGAAAAAAGTAAATAATCTAAAGAATGATTAATAATATTTTCCATTGCAGATTTATGGTAATCAAATAGCCCGAGAACTTCTGGAGATATCTCATCATGATAGTGCACTTAATGTAAAACTAAATGGATACATAACTAATGTGAATTATTCCACCAAAAAGGGCATTATGTTGCTTTTTATAAATCATAGACTTGTGGAGTCAACAGGTAACATTTACATAATCACCGACTGACAAAACAAAAAGTTACACCACCTCGTAATGAAAGTAATTTTTATATAAGTTGTACAATACCAAGTAAATGGATTTTAATAATTTATAAAACTGTTTTTATTTTCTTTTATGTGTTTGAATTAAACCATACAGTATCATTTTATAAATAATATTTTCACATTTCAGCAATAAAGAAAGCAATGGACATTGTATATGGTACATATTTACCCAAAAACGGTCATTCGTTTTTATATATCAGTTTACAAATAGGTTCGTATATCTACTGTTTTTCACTTGCCTTACTTCATGACAATTTACTTATTCTTTAATTTATACTTTTGAGAATTATCATTTGAACAGATCCGCAAAACGTCGATGTGAATATCCACCCGACTAAACACGAGGTTCAGTTTCTTCACGAGGAACAAATAATAGAAATGATTAAATTGGTTACTGAGTCAAAACTATTATCATGTAATTCATCGAGGGTCTTGTACACTCAGGTTAATAATATATTAATTTCTCATAATAATTCCAAGAGTTAATATGAGTTCGTCTGTAGCACGGAGGTAGAATCTCGGCCTCATGCACTTGAGTTTCGCGGTTCGATCCCAGATGCCAGCAAACTCCCCTTTAAAGACAAGCTTTTATTATAAATTTATGCAAAATAAACTACATATTGTATTTTCATATTATATTGTATTTTTCCACTCAAATAACTTAAATTTAGTTATAACGTTTCGGAACTAAATAGGTACAGTTGTTTGAGTGGAAAATACAATGTTTCTTTTATTTTGCATAAATTTATAATAAATATGAAATTCCAGTGTTATTCACATAACCGTTGAAAAGTTACAAGCTTTTAGCTTACTGTGAAAGGTGTATAAGGTTGTATTTGGGTTTATAACAAAAACCGAGATACATCTTTTAAAAAAAAGTTATTATTTTATTTGAAAATATTTTTTTGCAGACTAGATTACCTAATTCTAATATCACAGAACTAACTGATTATGATAGCAAAGCTAATAAAAATGTGGAGAAACAAATTGATCCTAAATATCTTGTTAGAACTGATTCTTCTGAACAGAAAATTGACAAGTTTTTTGGACAATCAACTGAAAAGAACCATGATTGTGGTAATAAATTGCCTCCAGATTATCATGATAGTATATCTAGTAAAAATATTGAAGTAATGGACATTGATATTCAACCACCAGTTGATAGTAAGCAAGAAACTAATAAAAAAGAAGCTTCTTCTCCAAAAACAATCCATCCTCGTACTGTGATGTGTAGTACTCCATCACATGTTCAGTATATTAATCCTAATGACTCATTCAAAACTAGAGTTTTGGTAGGAGAACGAAATGAAACCAAATTAACCAGTGTCAAATCACTGCGGCTAGAGGTGGAAGAAAGTTGCAATATCAGCCTAAGAGAAATTTTAGCTAACCTAGTATTCGTGGGATTTGTCGATGAAACAAAAGCTATTATACAACATTCTACAAAGCTGTATATATGTAATTCAATCAAGTTAATGTAAGCATCAGTTCCATTATTATCAAATTTTTGTACACCTGGTCCAGTGTTTTATATGAACATTTAAAATTACTTACAGGGAAGAGTTATTTTACCAAATACTCTTATATGATTTTCAAAATTTTGGTTTCATGAAGTTTGCCACACCTTTACCAGTTTACGACCTGACTCTACTTGCACTGGATCTTCCTACATCTGGCTGGAGTCCTGAAGATGGTGAGTACTTTTTATAGTAATACAACATAATTCATTATTGTAATACAGAGTTATAAGTTACTTCACCTATGTATAGTAATAATAAAAATCTTTATCTATTGCTCAAAAAAAATATACAATAGAAAGAAAAACATGATAACATTACTACTGAACAAATAATGCTGTGCAATGGGCGAGTTTATCGCAGAATCGCGATATCTTCCAACTAACCCATATATTGTCGTTGCATATTTGAAATGATGCACGTGCAAGTATTTCCATTTAGGCATATTCTTAATAGCTGTGTATTAAAATTGTTAAACTTTTTATTACCCTGTGATATTATTCCTAAAACAATATTTCGAGGGTATACAACCAAAATGCACTAAGTCAGATTAGTGCTACAAAAGTTGTCAAAAACTATTCAAGTAATTAACACTTTTCCTATGTTTGAATTTGTTTGCGAAGTCTAAAAGTCATTCACCAATATCATCTTAATTAAAGTTCAAATAATACACGGTGAATTCGTATTGATCTTAACATATTTTTTTTCATTTAACTGCCACCATGTCATCTCAAAACTAAAATGACTTAGTTCCTCGGACTGCAATGCTGTGGGATTCGCAAGAATCAAAACCCTAGGCAGGCACTGGGTAGAAGTGGAGTCTCTCCACACCTTGGACCCCCTCAAGATCCTGGACTTCATAAGATGTCTGGGACTTGAGGGTTCGCTTTGACTGGTAACACCGGGAAAGCTAAGTAGGGGGAGTACAATAGATCTTATAGGTCGCGGTGCATACCATACCCCATAATATAAATAAATTAATAAATAGTGCATTTTGGTTGTATACCCTCGATTTTATACTTAGAATCACTTTACTATTACATTTAAACAAAAAATAGTTTTAATGTATTAGTAAGCAGTTTATTCAAGAAATATCAAAAGATTATTAATTCACACGCGTCACTTGAAATATGCAATGGCATTATCCTGTAGGTATAGTCTTTCTCACGAGACTTTGCCCCATGTCAATGTATTAGTTAATCCTTTTGTATTACGTGTAAACACAAATACATCGACACATCCCGGTGCATCCATTGGTTGAATATTATGGTCAGTTCTGCATTATTATTAAAATAGTGTTCGAAAATTTGATTTGATTTTTGAATTACTGGGTGTTCATAATCTTACAAATAAATGGATTACACGGAATATAATAATACAAATGAAACAGAGATTCTCTTAAAAAAAAGATAAAAGGACCCTAATAATGAAACATAGAGATTCTCTTAAAAAAAAGATAAAAGGACCCTAATAATGAAACAGAGATTCTCTTAAAAAAAAGATAAAAGGACCCTAATAATGAAACATAGAGATTCTCTTAAAAAAAAGATAAAAGGACCCTAATAATGAAACATAGAGATTCTCTTAAAAAAAAGATAAAAGGACCCTAATAATGCAATATTAAAATTGGAATATAAAAAACTTCGGAACAAAATTAATAAAGATATATCAAAAGCGAAAAATTCTTTTTACAAGTCAAAAATTGTGGAAGCAGAGGGAAATAGCAAATTATTATGGAAGGAAATTAATAGTATATTAGGTAAAACTAAACAAAACATAGATGAAGATCTTTTAAGATATTTTAAGAACACCGAAACAACTATTGCACAAAACTTTTGCCAAACATTTATATCTGAGGTAAATAAAATCACAATATCATGTCAAGTCGATTTAAGTCGAAATAATCACATTGCTGAGTGTGATAAATCAATCTATTTTAAAAAAGCTACGGAAAATGATATTAAAAAAATCATAAAAACATGTAAAAAAAGTCTGCAGGTATAGATGATATAAAAATGGAGGATATACAAGAAATCTCAGAAAAATTATCTCCAATAATAACTGCTCTAATAAATAAAAGTGTAAAGGAAGGAACTGTACCAAATGAATTGAAAACTGCTGTAATTAGACCAATTTATAAAAAAGGTTCACATTCTGATTATAAAAACTACAGACCAATTTCTATATTACCATCTATTGATAAAATAATGGAAAAATATATTGTTGATCAAATTAAATTGTTTCTGTCGAATAATAATATAATAGCTGAACAACAATATGGTTTCCAAAGCGGTAAAAGCACTATAACACTTCTCAGGCGATTTTCAAATTATATTAATACACGTTTGAATAACGGTGAACACGTGATTGTTGTTTTTGTAGATTTTACCAAGGCATTTGATACAATAAATCACAAACTTCTTTACGAGTGCTTGGAAAGGTCTGGTATCAGAGGTCTATTGGGATGGGTTAAGGATTATTTAACAAACAGAAAAATAGCTGTAAAGGTAAATAAAATGTTAAGTAATCCATTAAACCTAGATATCGGTACACCCCAGGGGTCAATAATCGCACCTTTATTATACCTAATATACGTGAATGACATGAATGATACAGTTAAAAATAATAAATGTGAAATCTTTCAATTTGCCGATGATACAGCAATAGTCACATCCTCCAAAAATATTGTTCAAGCTGAACATGAAATGCAAATATGTTACACTCAACTTTGCGCATGGGCTCATGATAAAGGGTTGATAATAAGTGAAAATAAAACACAAATCTTACACATACATTCAAGTAACAACAAAACCACACATAAATTACAAATTTTATCACATAATCATCAATGTCTGCATAGCAACTCTCAAACTACTTGTAATTGCCCAACATTGCCAGAAGTTACATCGTATAGGTATTTAGGAATTATTATTGACAAACACTTAAATTACAAAGAACACGTAGATTATGTTTGCAGTAAACTAAGAACCCTGACAGCAATTTTCAAAATTATAAGACCCAGACTTACTTTCTGCACGGCCAGATTGCTGTATGTAGCCCTTTGTGACTCAATAATCTCATATGGAATATCTTCATATGGACTAGCATATAAAACGACACTTGGTAAGATTGCAAAGATTCAAAGAAGACTCCTAAAAATTATAGTTACAAAAAAGATTGCTAAAAAATTAAAAAGAAAAAATAAATGTCTTTTTGATCGATGTAAAGTGTTGTCTCTTCAGAGGAGAGTGGAGTATAGCATTCTGGTTGAGCATTTTTTAAGACCTAAAGACGGACTTTTAATAGCACATGGTAGACAGACTAGATCAGTGGCTAACAAACTATTGCGCATTAACAAATTTTACAATGACTATGGACGTAGGACCGACGATGTGTTGCTGCCCAAGGTTTGGAACCCCATGCCTGCCTTTTTGAAGCAATGCGAATCCATCGAGTAGTTTAAAAAGAAGGTTAAAGGATACATATTACACAAAAATCCTCGATGGTTGATCTAAGAATTGGGCACGGGTTGTTCTGGACTTTGTGGGGCGGATAGTTTATTATAGGTATAAACATAATATATGTACAATATTTATATTTTGATTGTTTAATTTTATTATTGTGATGTAAGATATTTAAGATCACAGCCCAAAATCCCCATAAGGGATTAGGCAAATAATATAGACTTTGTTAACATATTTTTTTATTAATAAAAGTATAAAAAAAAACTCTTAAAAAGATGTCTCAAAGTAAATTGGGCCAACGAAAATCGCTTAATGGGCAGACGCAAGAAGTAATTTTAATTGTTTATGAATATTTAAAATGCATGACTATTTTTGATTCGACACATTAATTGTGTTTTTTTTATGTTGTTTTCTGTTTTAATTTGATTTTAACATGTCAAAGGCTGACGCCGTAAATATATGTAAATAAATAGGTAAGTATAATATCATCATAATGAATTTTCACTCTGTGAATGTACAAACCTTAGAGTTATTAAATAATAAATATGTAAATAAACAAATTATTATTATTTTTACGTAAAACAAATGCGTTATTTTTGCCCCCAAAGAAAATAACACAACTTGATTTTTAGGGTTTGTGATGTTATGCTGATTGTATAGGATGTGTTTTATCATATTAAAATAATAAAGGAATGGTTATGACTCATTTTTCATTATACATTATTATAAGATGTATATGGATACAAACATTAGATATATAATATTTTTTTTATACTTGATACCAGAGTCTTGAAATTAAAAAAAAAATATATACCTAAAAAATGTATACAATATTAGGTGTACACCTTGTAGCCGGCAAGATGGCGGCGGCAATGTTTCATGAGAAGGTCTATAGCTATAATATCATTTGTTTCTGTATTACTTAAGTTATAAGTTTTTAAGATTTATTTATGCGTTACACAATTATTTGTTTGTATGGAAGGCATGCTGCTGAGTGTAATAGATTTAAATATTAGTGTGATTTTGCAAATTGTAGGTGACAAGAGTGAGTTAGCCAACCAAGTGAAAGAGCTGCTAATTAGTAAATCACCCATGCTACTTGAGTACTTTTCATTAGAAATAGATAGTAATGGAAATATTCTCTCCCTGCCTTTACTTTTGGGTGAGGTTACCACACTTAACTAGTTAATATTATACTATAGAAATTGCGCATAATATAGAGGCTTAAAAATACAAGGAGACTAAGTCCAAATTTCCCAAAATAAAGTTAATACCTCGAAAATATTCTATAGAAAAAATACTATCTGATAAATAGACCATGTTCATATTTATTATTAATTTCAATGAAATGATAAAAAAAAACAATTAGACCATCTACAAATCTAAAAATAACTTGTCATACAAATAGACCAAAAGCCATATTTGCGCCAAAAATGTTTTAATTTGACTCTTGGTCTATTTGTATAAAAAAAAATCCGTATCATGATTTTTATAAAGAGTTAAAATTAGATGGGAAAAGACATCTCACGAAGAAACTTCTACTGCAAACGATATAGAAGATGTTAGAGATAATTGTCAATAGTTATATTTTCTTTATATATTTTTTCTAATTTTATGGCCTTAACATACTTATTTGCTAAATAGAATAGACAAAAAATCAATATTTGATTCAAATGCTTAATATTTAAGCGTTTCATTTTTCAACGTATAATAACAATGCCCGGGAGTTATGATTCTCTGCAGTGTTCTGTCAATATATCAAGCAATACCCATCATGTCTTCAGGAGGCAGAGTCTCATGAACGATCCTATGTTTCTCGATAGCATGCTGTGTGCATTCCTTCCCTTAAACCCCCTCCCATTTTTTTCATATTTTTGATTTATCTTTTCTTTTTGTATATTGTAATTGCTGCCCCTTGCACTTTATTTTTATTTAAGTGTGTGCATCTCAAATCCCCTATATTCATTTTAAGTTATATGTGACACATCCTGATGGGGGTCAATTTAGTAATCAGGATACTTAGCTTATTATTATTATTATAAATTGTTGTATGTTTTGTTATATGTGACACATCCTGATGGGGGTCAATTTAGTAATCAGGATACTTAGCTTATTTTTATTATTATAAATTGTTGTATGTTTTGATGCAAAAATAATACACGGTGTTTTTGTATTTTCATGATTTTGTAGTACATAAAAGACCAAGTAACAATATACTATACTAATCTATTCCCTCACGCTGTATCCTAAGTGCGGTAGGCAGAGAAAACAGAACGCCTTATAGATCTGCCCATCTGATCTGAGAATTTGATCTACATGATCAAGCCATGTAGTTATCAGACGCTCCCGCTTCCTCACAACCCTCCTTTCAGACAACTATATCCTCATTGTCATCCTTTCCTCTTTCATTCGTTCCACATGACCAAACCATCTCAATTTATTTACACGCATTTTATCCACAACACAAAACAAAGTACCCCTATTGAAAATGTATTATTTTTTACAAGCAAACAAATTAATAAAATAAAACTTATTAAATTATTTAATTAATTATATTGTCAATACTTCGGACCCTTTTTTCCCCAAATTACATAAATATTACATGGTCTCCTTGTATTTTCAAGCCTGCATGTAATCGACAATACATAACTGTTATGTTTCAATTAACTATTACGTCTTTCAGAACAATACACACCTTTCATGGGAGCTTTGCCAATGTACATTCTTCAGCTGGCTACAGAAGTTGACTGGAGCAAAGAAAAAGAATGTTTTCAAACATTCTGTCGTCAGACTGCTATATTTTACTCAAATCAAAATGCCAGTAAAGACGACAACAATGTGAAGAATGTTTATTGGGTACAAGAACATATTATTTATTCTGCTATCAGGAAGTATTTTCTGCCTCCTAGTAAGTTTGTTAAAAATGGTGTTGTGTTACAAGTTGCTAACTTACCAGACCTTTACAAAGTGTTTGAACGCTGTTGAGTAGTTGGACAAATATTATTTTAATGTAATTCATGACGTCAAACGACAGTACTTGGTGTAAGTTCAGTTTATGTGTTAAAAATAACAAAAATAAAATATTTATATTTAGTACATCCTCTAAAAAAACAGAAAAATATATATATATATTATATATATATGGGATTGGTGAACGTACCATGGGTAAAGTGCACTTAAACCAGCCTAAGCCGATTCGTAAGCATCGGGACACCTTTCCTGTTTCATACAAAAGGGAGTTTGCACAGTCTGTTGGTTGTGCGGATGAGGTGTCTGTTGGGTAATTATTCTTAATATCTTCACTCTCGCAGGTGTGAAAATCCAGCTAAATGCGAAAACTTCGTTTAACATATATATATATATATATGCGAAGTGATTTTTTTATTCGTATAACATGGAATTTTACACCTACGAAAGTGTTAATATGATGTATAATTCGATAGGTATGAACCAAATCACAATCTATGCATCACTTGCAGGGTAGAGAAGAGAGTATTAGGTGTTCCGACGCTTACGAATCGGCATAGGCTGGCTTGCTAATATGAGAGAAACATAAGGGAGAAAAAGGTGGAATTGGTGAACGTTGCCAAGTAAACGCCAACTCCTTGACGGGTGAAGACGTACACTTATTGCCTGGTGATGGAATCTCCAATGATTCCGAAAGCTTGCGAACAAAAACTTCGACGCGACGTATCCGTAAAGAATATACAATCATATATATATATGTATATGGTCAATTTGTAAAGCGCCGTTTACTCATGACATGACCTCGAGGGCGCTTTATTGTGTCTATTGCCTGAAACTCTCAGCAATGTGTGTTTTTGTCTTCCCTCTGAAGCCCCCTCCCTTCAATTATTATTTTTTTATTAACCAATTGTATTTGAATGTAATTTCTTCACTTTGTGTTAGCCTGGTGAGTGGAAGCTCTTGGAAAACGGCTTGCGATAAGTCACTATGTAAGTACTAAATTTAAGTGTTTTATTTTTATTAAAAAAATTAAGTTTTAACAAGGGCTTAATGAAAGTGAAAGACATGTAGGAGGACGGATTGATATGGCGCTTCTTCGCATACGGTTGCCCCACAAGGGATGCATGAACACAAATTATATAATCTGAATGTTAAACAGTATTTATTTTGTCAAGAGTTGAATTATTTACAAAAAAAATATTCACATGAAACTTGTGTCTTTTAATGTTAGTCACATATAAAATAGTAATTTTGCCACGTATGCAGTATATAATTTATGAAGAAAGGAAATTCCTACTATTGTGATTTTCTCCTCACACAGACATCCTGAAATTATGTAAGTTTAAACTTATTAAACTCTATGTCATAAAATATTTTTATGTTCTTTCATTAAAATTAACATTTTACAAAAATACTAGGTTACAAGACACATTTGTAATGAAGGTAAAACATAAATATCTTTATTACATTGAATAATGAATTAAATAGTTCTAGAGTATAATATGACCTATATTTTTCATTATAAGTATTCAAATGGTCTTACCTTAGCACTGATATATTTACTCTTTCATCGGAGAGACTAAATTTCCAGTCAATTTTTCTTTCATTGTTTAAATATCGCAAGTCCTCACAAAAGAAGCAAAGATTTCACAAAATATAATTGGCACCTTGACTGTCAATAATTTTGCTTTTTCATAATATGTACATATGTATTAATAATTAACTGGTTTTAACATTAGCTTTCATTGTGACCAATGCTTGTAGTATATTCTCTGCAAATTGATGACAATGTTCTTGATGTAACTTATCTATTTTTAATGCTACACTGTACATAGTTTTGTATGCAGACATCAGGTCATCACAATCTTTTCTGGAAATACTTGTATGTTTTTGAAGACATAGCTGAATGAGTGTCTTTAATATACACTGCAGTCTCTGGTTGAATAGTGATAGTAATTTGTATTCAGAATCAATGTCATTGTCATTATTTTCTCCTGTTTTATTAACCTGTTCTTGAATGAAGGAATTGTTTAATTTGGAAATGATACAAAGACGTTTTTGGGATTTTCCAGGTTTACTGTCAATAGAGTCACTGTTACTGTTATCACTCTGCTTTTCTCTATTGACAATAATACTTAATATTGGTTCACACTGTTGTAAGAGTTCTAAAGCACTATGCAAACATTTTTGTTTGATTCCCGCATTCAGACCTACAAAAACAAAAGTATATAAATTTTATGTACAATTTAAACTGTAATGAATAAATGTAAGAGAATACATACTGTGCAAATAGGTACTAACTTGCTTGATACTCCAATAATGCCACATGTTCTAACTGCACTGTAAGGAACATTGTGGTCTCTTCAAGGGGGAGGAAAAGCTTGATGGCTTGTTCATAATTGATTTTGCTTAATGTAACCATAGCTTTACGCTTTGCTATGTCCAGGTTAGTGTCCCTGAAATATATTATAATAAACATTAGCGGCGATATCACAATACAAGGTGACGTAATTATAAAACAGGACAAACTTAAAGGATGACTCATCACTCTAGAAATTATTCCCAGCCAATTACTACATGGATGTAATTACAAGTCTATGCTGCTTTGTCTACAAATAGTATGAGACTGCTTAATACAGTAAGTTAATGTCTTGTCTATCTATTCATACTCTCACATTGTGTCCCAGGTGTGGTAGGCAGAGAACAATTTATTATAACAATATGATAGGGTCCAACATGAGTACAGTACCTTTAACATTGTAAAAAAGATGTAATTTAAAACTGATTATTCTAATGATGTTTGAAGAAACTAGTGTACAGGTAAGGTGATTTTTTCTTTAAATAACATTTGATTCACATTAACTTTAAGAAACATAAAATTTAGTTGACAATCTAGCATTTTTACTCTTCTCTGATTTGAGTTTTCTGTAGTTTCCCCATTTCACAATAAGGTGAATACCGTAGAAGGTAGATATTTAATATTTTTCTTTAAATTCTTCTCTTTTGAATCCATCCACAGCGGATCACTTTCCAATAGTTTTTTTTATCAATGAATTATAATTAGGTACTTTCTTATCAACAAGGTTTTCTCCCAACATTCTTTTGTTCAAATTCTACAAATACTGCAGGTCTCTGTATCTTATTTGACTTTTAACTAATCGCCTGATGATGGAGTTGAGAGTCTCCGAATACTAATAAGCAAAGTTAATAAAGTCATTTGGAAGTTACATAACTACATACTGTGTTTTTTCAATTTATCTTGAAATGTACTTCCAACAAGTACCTTTGGTCAATAACATCGAAATTTCAGTTTCTCATGCATGAGCATCAATTTGTCTTACTCAACAGGTGCACGTTTTTCAGAATTTGATCCATATTATCATGCCACATGGTTCTTGGAGGTCTGTATTTCTCACATCTCTTTCAAAATAATATAGTTTATGACAGAGAAATGTATACCTGTATTGGTTGTGAAACAATGACCCTAATCTGTGGTGAAGGATAGCAGCTCTAAACTGGTAAAGACATTGCCTGGGGCCCGGTGTTAAGGGACAATTCTTCAAAGCTAATCGAAGAGCTTCCACCGCTTCTGTAGCAGCCTGTAATTTGGAAAAACTTGCATTTTGTAAACATTCTGAATAAATACATGAATATTGTCAAAGTGTGAGCGTGTAGTACTAACGTCATTCACATTTGGAGGAGAGTCTTGCAAAAGACAAGCTTGTGTGTATAGTGCTGTACTGAGTTCCCATTTGACTAAGTCTCTCACTCCCTCACATCCCTGTCCTATCAACAGTATAAGGGCCTGTCTGTAATGATCAACTGCCTGGGAGTACAATCTCCTCTGCTCTGGTCTACAATCAAATATAATTTCAGTAACTTCACTACAAGTGCCTTCAAATATGTAGTATGAAATTATATTCAACACATACCCATGGTTCACTAAATTGCAATGAGCTCTAAATCTCATGAATCTTCCTGTATTGCAATGTAATAATGCCAAGTTAGGCACATCTTTCACTTGCTGAAATATTTTGGCAGATTCCATCAAATAATTTAAAGATAATTTTGAATATGTTTCAAACATTGGTTCTTTACTCTTATCTTGTTTTTCTACTGGAGTTTTTAAGTAGACATTGTATTGCTCTGGAAATATTAAAAATATGAAATATTAATGGTCATTAACAAATAAACGAGAATCAATTATAATATTACAGATGAAATGTGTGAAAAATCTAACCTTGTGCATTATACATATACTTAACACCCAATTCATTTTTGATTGAAGCTATTCTTCGTAGCAACTCTTCCTTTTGATCTTCGGGAGACATCTTGAGAGCTTCATTGTAGAATTCAAAGCTTGATTTCATGGCTTCTTCTATATTGGATGGTAGATCTGTAACTAGAGTATACAAGCACAGTGAAGTTAAGCACATAATTATTTTAGGTGAATATAAGTTGATCATTGTATTCGTCCATTGAAAGAAATGAATGTAGGTGTTGATATGAATGGGATGAATGTAAGAGCGTTAATGTTTGCCGATGATTTGGTATTGATGGCTGAAAGTGAAAGTGATCTACAGCGAATGATGACGTGTGTGTATGAAAATTGTGCGATTAATGGATTGAGAATGAATGCAAAAAAGACAAAAATCATGGTGTTTGAAAGAGGAAGTGAGAGAACAGTATGCCAGATAATGATTGACAACGAAGTGTTAGAGCAAGTTGACGAATGTGTGTACTTAGGTAGTTTGTTCACGAGAGATGGGAAGTGTGAAAGCGATATTGAAAGGAGAAAAGTTGCTGGCAATAAGGTAAATGGTGCAATCCGACCAATAATTGCAAATAGAAACATATCCACCACAGCTAAAAGGTTGGTGCACTCTGCTATCTTAGTGCCAACACTTATGTATGCAAGTGAGACGTGGACATGGTTAAAGAAGGATGAAAGTGGCATAAACGCAGTGGAAATGAGATCGTTGAGAAGGATGTGTGGTAAAAGTCTGAGAGATCGTGTGCGTAACAGTGATATACGAAAGGAATGTGGAATGAAAGTTGGTGTAATAACAAGGATGAATGTAAATAAGTTAAGATGGTTTGGGCACGTGGAAAGAATGAATGAGGACAGAATGACTAAGAAGATATATTTGGCTGAGAGGATTGGTGCTCGGAGACGTGGACGTCCGAGGATTAAATGGCAAGATCATTTAAATCAAATCCTACAGGACGGTCACGTGTTGAGCACGTTGAACAGGAGAGCATGCATGAGGAATTGTATGACAGTGACGGAAGCGAAAGATGTATGCAAGGATAGAAGGAAGTGGCGCTCGATCCTTTCTGCCTACCCCGCGAGGGAAGCGGCGTGATGGTATGTATGTATGTATGTATGTATGAATATAAGTAATATAATATATGTAGGTATATTACATACCATCAAACACTTCCAACTTGCTTTCATGTTCACTCTGCTTGCTATAATACTTGATGTCTTTTTCCAAATTATTCATAATATCTTGCTCAACATCTGACAGTGTTTTTATTTGTTTTAAATAACATTCTTGGTACTTATCCCACTCTTTGGAAAAATGAAAATAATTATCTCCTGCTCGTCCTAAAAGGCAGCTGTCTTGAACAGCATGGCTTCCATTGAGTATTTTACAAATATCTTGACACTTTTTAGCTAACAATATGTATTTAAATGATAGACCATACTGAAAGTCCTTGTAATGTTGTTCTGCCAGAGTGGCATATGCTAAACAGGTTTTCTCATACAAAAGTATTTTTAAATGAATATTCCACGAGACTGTATCTTCACTACTATCTCCTTGCCAAGTCGGTAAGGATTTATCTTTTTTGAGTAGTGCACTATCCTGTTTTTGAATAACTGATTCATGCTCTAGTTTGATAACATTACTTTTTGATATTTCGGATGACAATTTTTTTTTCTTCTTTTTCTTTCCAGACTTTTCAGCTTTAGCAATATCCAACAACATGTTATCATCTTTTTGTTCTTCATTTTTATTTTCTTGTAGTTTTGCTACTTCAGTCTCTGGTTTTTTCTTTGTATTTAGAGGTTCATACTTCATCGGAATGGGTTCAAATGGTTTTGCCATTTTCGGATCCTCTTCTTTTTTATTACTTTCATTGTTTTTAAAACTTTTATTTTTTTCCTTAAAAACAAAATTAATATCAGAAAATCATTCTCATTGTAATTTTAAATATGACCATAAATATATTTATTTGATGAATACCTTATTCAATTGCCGCATTAACTTGAGTGCATCCAGCCCACTCTTAACATGGTCTAGAGCCAAAGTACATCGTTCACCTAGTCTACCATCTACTGTTGGCGGTGGAGGATTCCCTGGTGCCGTCACAGTTGGATTCTTTAAACTGTTTACTGTTACACCTTTACTAAATAAGTTGTCGGCACTTTTTACTTGCTTAGATGAATTATCATGTTTTTGGTCTTCACTAATTCTGTTCATTTTAGATTTGTCATCAAAATTAGTGTTACTGTGTTTTTCTTTACTGTTATTCACAAATGTATCACTTTCATCTTCTTCTTCATCTCTCCTGCGACACGTTGCAGGATCACCACATTCACATTCACTAGTGGACGATTCTGGAAAATAAAACATGACGTGTACAAATAAAATCTAAATTAATATAAGTTTCTAAATGCACACCTACTTTAAATTGAATAACATTCAAATTATACAACATTAACTACATACTACTTAATAGCAATGAATTGTAATGGACACATATTATTTTATCTACTAAACACACAATATTTTTCCTGCTGAGATCACCTTGGCTAAAAGCTGTTATGGTCTCAGTGCAGGGTGATATTTTTAACATAATAATAATAAAACACAAAATCTTATTCTATCATCTGTAGAGAGAAGCCACATACCTTTAAAGCATGGATTTCCTGGGTTAGTATTAGTTGGTACATATAGATTAGCCAACATGTAATGTGATGATGCAACAATTTGTGGATATTTTTCAATAGGCAGAAGCTTAATACAGTTTTCCAATAGCATCCTGATGTGTCCGGCCTGGCAAGGTAACCTCATATTTCTAGCCACACGGTACAGTAACATAGCCACTGGTATGGTGAAGGGGTTTTCATTAGGACTATCATTTGACATACCACATAGACTCGTTAGGTCGTACAGCTTTACAACGTCATCATGAGTTCCCTTGAATAGCCAATATGTGTGACCAGCCTTTGTGGCATTTGATTTTAGAAATGATAATATATTTTGAGCTACATTTCTAACAACTTTAGGGGAGAATTTAGAATTTTCTAAGTTAGGTAGGTCTTCCGTTTTGATTGGCTCATATTTTTGAACAATGCCATCCAGATGATAACACATAACAACCTCAGGAACATTACACATTAAGTTGTCTAGCCAGTAGTCTATGCCCGTTAATACATTTATTGGTTCACTGGCATCACGTAAACGTAAGCTGACACATGGTCTATCAATCCCTCCAAAAATTGGCATGTCACTTCCGATTAACATTTGGATATCTTCAAAAGTCCAAACTACATTTCTGTTATACGTGTGATTGGAAAAAGTAGGGTCTGGAACGTTCTCGTGCACATTGGGCTCGGGCAATTCAGGGCCAGGCAATGGAAGAGAAGGAAACTCTTTTGTTGTATCTGCATCCTGCTCTTTGTATTCATGACTTTGTGATGGAATCAAACTGTGATATAAAAACTTTGACACTAAACTTTTTTGTTGTAGAGCAAATCGAGTTTTATTCTTCACATACATTATTTTATCTTTTCCTCTCATAGATTTTATAACATTGTCATAAAAAAACTGTTTCATCCATGACCATTCTGGCTTCATCAAGTATTGCAATATATTGAAATCATCAAGAAGTAAAGTGTTTTCAATCCGGTGAACCATTACACTTATCTGTTAAAGAATATTCAATATTAACCGTTATTTATTTGTTTATCAAGTAAACTTTGAGAACAATTGATAAATATTGTTATATACATTACCATTCCATTAGGATGATATGGTAGTTTCAGTAAGGCCTTTATACATTCAGCACCAGATACAACGTCTACTTCACCAACACAGTCAGGAAACATGTGAGCCATCCTAAAGCTGCAACATTAAATTGAATTCATAAAAACCTAACACAACAAATGTACTGCAACTGATATGAATATCTCTTAATAAAAAGTTCCATTATCATTTGGACTCTATTTCAACAATTACCTGGAGAAGCCAACAGACTGACTAAGAGCATGTCTCAAGCCGTAAGAATCGGCAGCGCTGCTGAGCCAGTTAGACGGAGGCATTTTTAAATCCGTGTTACATCTCAGTTGAGCAAACTCTACAGGAACCTGGACTGCAGTATATTTCACTACTGCTCGAGATTTCACATCGGGAGAAGGACTCCTTCGTCGAGTCTATAATTTTAATTTGCAATTATTTTATACTCGCGTTGCACATCATTCAACATTTTTACTAGGCAGGCTTTTTAGTCTAGGACATAAATTATAGTAACATTATTCTATGAACAATAAAAAATACAAAAATAATAACAATCATAATGACATTTGCTAGTCATCTTGACGATTAAATTATTGCTAATTAAATAGATTCAAAAATATAATGAAGAGATTTCATAATAATTTATAATATTAATAAAATGGGATGAATAAGAAAGACCATTTATAAAAAGTATTTAAAGTAAAACTTTATAAGATTTTTTCCAGATAACAATCACGAAAGTGCCTAAATGTAGATTAATTTTATGTACCTACATATGTATGTCACATGAAAGATAAGATTGGAAAATTTGTGGATTTTTCAGGGCAAAGTTATTTTCATTTTTCCTAGGCATTTGACACACCATAAGTTTACTTAAATATTTAGGTTTGACTGATTGTTGGTCAGGTTAGATCCGGTTATTTTATGATACAGAACATTTATTACTAATTATTTTTACTTTTGACTGATTATAGCTTAAGTTAAGCTAGGTCTGGTGCTATTTTATGCTACAGTGTGCGAAAATTGCAAAAAATAATTTTGCGCTATACAGTGGTACCTTGACATGAATGCCCCAACATACGAATTTTTTTAGATAAGAGCCGTGGAGCGAGCAAATTTTTGCTTTGAAATACGAGCAATCGGCTTAGCTTTCCTAACTCATTTCTGGAACATTCTGAAGGGGAGGAAGAAACAAACCTCCTTGGACATGTTTTTTTTATACGGCCTACAGGTAAAAGTGAGAAAAGCATGACGATAAAAGCAAAGACCGGTGAAGAAAAAAGCAGTGACGAAAATTAAGAGAAAGTAACTCTTTATAAATCTAGTTTATTTCTTTACATTCTCTTTTATTATGTTTTTGTACATTACATACATTTTTCTTATTCAAAAACACATAAAAAAAATAACTGGGGTGACTTTTTGGGGGCTGAAACGGATTAATGGCAGTTCAATTAATTTCAATGGGGAATGGAGATACGAGTAATTTGAAATACGGGCAAGGTTGCGGAACGAATTAAACTTGTATGTCGAGGTACTACTGTACTATACTATACTTCCAAGTGGAGTTGACAGAGAAAATGGGATGTCATATAGATCTATCTTTCGCTTCTTCTACATTCATATAATTTCTCATGCATGCATGTCGGCTCCACTTACTCAATACACGGTCGTTATTGAGAATATGATCCACTTGATCAAGCCACCGTGTTTCTCGGATGACAATGCTTTCTCAAACTCTTTTTTTCAGACTAGCGTATCATTTTTGTCATTCTTTCCTCGGTCATTCATTCAACATGTCCAAACCACCGTAACTTTTTATGCGCCTTCTGTCCACAACTCTCTTCTAGGATCCGCTCATTCTTCACGCCATAATGCAATGTTTTACCAACCATTCTTCTCAGTGATTGCATCTCCACTATATTTATTCCAATTTCACATGTTTTGCTTGCATACGTAAGTGATGGTACCAGAATGGTATTGTGCACCAGCATTTAGCCTTGTTTGACACATTGCCATTGCCAGCAATTGGTCGAAGTGCACCATTCGCTTCAGCACTGACCATTTTCCTTCTTTCAATATCTATATCGCATCATCCATTCCTCACAAACAAACTTCAAAAATATACATACTTGCCTAATTGCTCCGAACATTCATCACCAACTTTTGTCTCACAATTCGTTTTTTCATTCTCTCTTTCAAACACTAGAACTTTCATCTTCATAACATTAATTTTTAAACCATTCAAACTGCAGCTATCATATACACAGATGTAACAATCTCCTGTAAATTCCCTTCACTCTCAGCCATTTACACCAAATCATCTGGATACATCAATGCATTCACATTCAATATCAACATTCATCTCACAGTCTCGGAAAATGACACGACCTTGCTTCACACCCTTGCCTTTTATTTAGTAAATAATTTTGTGTTCATGAAATCGATCAAATTTAGATGGATTGTCATTTCTCGGGTGAAAACTACATAATTAGTGAATGTAAGTAGAAAATTCATCATTTTAAGTTTTCTAAATAGCATTGTTCAATAAGGTGACCAACTATTTTTTGTTCAAAAAGAGTACACTTTGCAAGTATTTCATAGGTAAAAAAAAAAGAAGAAACGATAAAAACTTAATTTTCCTTTTAAAAACATATTTTTCTTCGGAGTGGATTTTTTTTGCTAAATGAGGATGTTCGTCTAATAATGTAACCACATTCGAAACTTTCATTTTGCATATTAAATTTGACTGTTAGATGGCAGATAATGTTTTTACAGAAAGTTGCGACTTCCCACTGTTCCAATAATCATTCCCTAGTGAAAATACACTTTCAACAGCAGCATTAGTGCCTGGACAACATAAGGAAATTTCTATTAAAACTTTTAAATTTTCATGTTAGATAATGTTCTACTCTAAAATGCCAAAGATTTCTACCCATCTTTTATCAAGTTCTATTTTCTCATCATTCCTTTTCTTCATTTAAATATAAATTTACTCTTCGAATCTCTTCAAATCACTGTCAAAATAATTTTAAATATTTAAGGAATTAATAAAGTTGAAATACAAAAATCTAAAAAAATGTTTTAGAAATACAAATGAGTAATGAGGATTTGAAGAGTGCGGTTTGCGAAAAAAGAGTACAAAACTCAGTAAATGAGTACAGTTGGTCACCTAAAGAAAAAAAACTAGAGAGCTTTTTATTGCTAACCTTCTCGCCTTTTTCGTCGTTTTCTTCCATTTTAAGTAAAACAAAACGATTATGCTGAGAAAAATGCTGCTGATAATTTTATTAAGCAATAAAAAAATTAGTGCACACTAGTAAACTAGCGACTATTTAGTTCTATAGACATATTGAGGAATTAGTGAGAATGAGAAATAATGAAACGATATTTTAAAACTATGCAAGACAAAAAAACCGACAACACATTACACATTTAAGATTATAATTATGTATATTAATATTTTATTTTATTATTAACCAAATTGAAATAAATAAGACGTATGTCAGAAATTACTAGAAAGATAAGCCACAGATTACAATCTT
Organism: Athripsodes cinereus; assembly: GCA_947579605.1. NCBI lineage: Eukaryota > Metazoa > Arthropoda > Insecta > Trichoptera > Leptoceridae > Athripsodes > Athripsodes cinereus. The sequence goes on from OX388309.1 coordinate 14,501,221, forward strand.
AAGGGACATTCACATTTGTTCACTTTCAGTGAACATTCTGGATGATCCTTCAAAGATAAAAAGTTCTGAACAGGCGTTTCATCAATGGCTGAAAAAAATGAAAAATAACTAAATAACAGTTATATAATTATAGAATGAGTAACAATTCATTGGATTGGTCTGCGACGACTTTGGACTTTCTTCTCCATTCCTCCCTATTTTCAGCCAGTCTCTTCAGCTCTACGTATGAGCCACAGTGTTCATGTCCCTCTTCAGTTGGTCCATATAAGCGTCTCTAGGTCGGCCTCTGCCATTTGTGCCTTCGGTCCTACCCTCTGCGATTGCGATGAGCAGTCGGTGGCTGATGTTGCGGCCAATCCAGTTAGCTTGATCAAAGATATACTAGATATATGCAATCCAAAGAAAAAATCTGTCGTGAAACCGATACAGCCGATGCAGCCAGTTTTAAACTAGCGTCCGTTGAGACGGTTTGTGAGACAGCGCACAACCATTATCATCTCAATGATATGGAGTGAGACAGCATAATATTATTATTGTTATTATGAATGCGTTAAGTTGGAACACGAATATTCCGCAATAATGTACTGAATTGCAAGTATAGTATGTCTATGAGCTCGATGCTGACTGATTTTTTTGAGGAGTTGCCTTTTTTCGCCTACCCTGGTTAACACTTCTTCGTTTTCGACGTATTCCGACCAATGAATCTCCAGCATGCGTCTATAGCACCACATCTCGAAGGCCGCTAACCATCCGCTTTCACTCTTGCTGATGGTCCACGTATCGCAACCCTAGAGCAAAACGCTCCATGCAAAGTTCTTCCTCACGCTTAAATCAATATTAGGGGATTCCAATATTTTAGATTTTTTGTTAATCATTAATGGCTGAAAAAAATAAATAAAATAGTAACAGTTATAAAAATTAAAACAAATTTTAACAAATGTTTATAAAATTTTCCAGGTAAAACTTGTTTATGGTTATTTTAGTAAAATAAACATGGATAAATTTAATAAAGGGACCATTCATCCATTTTTATTTTATGGTCGTCCTTAGTGATGTCAATACCGGATATGTTTTCATACCGAGTACCGTAGGGTAATCCGAGCAAAATACCCGTTATTAGATAACGGATATTTTACCGATGCAATAAATAATCCTGAGTAATTTCAGTAAATTTCTATAATAGATTAGGTGTTTCAATTTTATTCATAAACACTTAACTAGTCTAGATGAGAGTAAATAAATATTGACTAATCATAATACCTATTCCTTTGTACTCATCAAAAATAACGAGTGTCTCGGCAAAGTAAGTAGCGTCACTATCTGGTCCACTATTGCCGCGCTTCTTACTTCCCCGACACATTCGAAGAAAATAAATATTATGTTATTAATTAACGGTATACGTACCAACACACTGAGTTCAGTGCGTACTTGTGTTAAAAAAAACTTTGAAACTAGACATAAAAGTTGTGTATAAAATTTTGACCTTAAAGGAGTATTAAGAGTATTTTCCCTCCCTATACACGAGATATCTCTAATAGGGAGGTAGTTGTAATATTATTGTGATTGTTTTTCATTGTTTATTGAAAATAATATTGTATTGTGTACCTACTTTTGAAATAAATATATTTATTATTATTATTATTATTAAAAGCACAAGATGGGTGCACGAATTTCACACCATCATTACCAATAGTTAATGTATGAAGTTATTGAGACAGAATAGATTAAATGTTTTTCGCCATTTCACAATTTTATTTTGAAATCTGGTCACACTGATTGCTCCCAAAGTCTTAGGGTTTTCCCGTAGTTTTTGTAAATAATCATTAAACGTAGATACACCAATACACTCACAGCGCACCAATACTTCCACAGTACGTATATGTACACATTACGAAGGTCGGTATTACCGAGTAATTCGGCAGGTACATAGTACCGATCGGTAGAAAGTAGCCGAAAATCGCTGATAACAAATACACACGTATCCATCGGTAATACCCGGAAATGGCTAGTACAGAATAAATAGTACCGATCGGTAGATAATACCGATCAGGCCCTTCAAGCTGCCATACAAAAGTAAAATCTATGGAGAATGCAATACTTACTGAGGGGTCCTCGTAGATGGCGATAGTATACATATTAATTTTTCTAGCTAGGTAAGTACTTTTTTCCTAGAATTATTATTGTCTATTGCGAAAATTTTCAAAGAACGAATTCAACTATGGTATGGTTTTTCAGTTTCCATGGTTTTATGACTACCATTTTGTTATTTTTCACAAGTGTCAAGATAACCCGCATTTGCACTTAATAACATTTTTTGATGAAAATTATGTTTTTTTTTTGTATTAAGTAATAATATTGTTCTTGGAGAAAATATGCACAATTACAACAATGAGGCGATACAGAACACAGGTGTGTAAAACATATTAACATAATAATATACATACCTACATGATTTCCTAGGTGTCATATTTGATCAAAATCTTTCTTGGATAGATCATATCAAAGAGGTAAGTCGAAAAATCTTTTTCAGACTACACTCTTTCAAACGATTACAATTCTTCCTTCCAATTGACACTAAACGAATGATGGCTTTGTCCCTTCTACTACCAATCCTCTTCTATGCAGACTGCACCTTTCTAGATACCACTGAAGAACTCAGTGCGAAGTTGGATCGGCTGCAGAATGCTTGCATTCGCTTTATCTTTGGTCTAAGAAAATATGACCACATCTCCCAATTCCGTGCTGAACTCAAATGGCCAAAATACAAGGAATCCCGTAATTTACATATACTATGCTTTCTTTATAACATCCTTAAGCACGAAGCTCCTCAATATCTCTTCGAACGGTTTGTTCCCCTTTCTTCCCATGGTCTATCGTTAAGGTCCCAAAATAATCGTCGTTTAGAATTCCCACCTCATAGTACATCTTTTTATTCATCTTCTTTTACCGTACATGCTACCAGAATCTGGAACAACCTCCCCAATGATATTTGGTCCTCTTCAACTATAGGCTCATTCAAACATAAAGTAAAATCCCTTATAAACAACCCACAATCTCATCAATAGTAGATAGTTCTCGCTTAGATACATATATAATATATAGGTTTATGGTTGTGAATGCTTACATTTTTATCTTTTATTTTTTTCTTTATATTTATATAGGTATTCTTGTTTTATATTATATTGTATTTCATTTTCTGATTATCTTTTGATCTAAACTCACTTTATAGTAAAACTAATAATTTTCCCGTGTGGTTCAATAATGAGTTGAAAACTAAGATTTTCGAGAAGAAAATTTGTCACGCTCAGTACAAGAAAACGAGATGTATTGAAGATTACCAAAAATTTTCCGAGCTTAGAAGTGCATGTAAGTATGTGTCAAGGTGTTGCTATCAGGAATATATTGCTAAGATTGAGTGTGAGGTCAGTGATGATGCTAAGGCCTTTTGGAGGTTTACTAAGTCTCAAAGAAAGGAAGATGATCGTATTCCGGATACATTGGTATATAATGGAATGTGTAGTACTGATGATTCGAAAACAGTAAATTTTTTTGAACAATTTTTTAAAAGTGTTTATGTGACGGATGATGAAACAACTCTTGTTCCTGATGTACCACTGTCGGAATCGGTTAATGTAAATGACTGCGTAATAGAATATTCTTTGGTGAGAGATGGACTGGAGAAGCTTAGTATTAAAAAGCCTACAGGACCAGACGGAATACCAAATGTGTTTTTGAGACAGTGCTCTTCTTCTATATCGTATCCACTGTTTGTCTTATTTAGAGAATCCCTAAGTATGGGCTACTTTCCAGAACGGTGGAAAGAAAGCTATATTGTTCCCGTATTTAAGAAGGGAGACAAATCTAATGTCAAAAATTATAGGCCTATTAGTATTCTGTCAGCAATACCCAAATTTTTGGAATGTGTTGTTTTAAATTGCATCGCTCCTCAACTTGAAAAATTGATTGATCAAGCTCAGCATGGTTTTGTCAGAGGGAGGTCGACTTTAACAAATTTAATGATATATGAAGATCACCTCATGAAGGCCTTTGCTGAAAAGTCTCAGATAGACTCGGTATACACTGATTTCAGCAAGGCCTTTGACCGCGTCCCACATAATATTTTGCTGAGTAAGTTGAGGGGACTGGGTGTGGGAGGCAGTTTGCTTGGGTGGGTTTCTAGTTACTTGTGTGAAAGAAGACTTGTGGTTTGTAAGGATGAGGTGAGGGGCAATGGTTTCATCGCTACAAGTGGGGTCCCACAGGGCAGTCATTTGGGCCCACTTCTGTTCCTTCTCTTTATAAATGATATTGTTTCAGTGTTTGATGACGTTAACTATCTTCTATTTGCGGACGATCTCAAAATTTATAAACAGGTTAACAATGAAGGTGATTGTCAGATTTTGCAGAGCAATTTGGATGGGTTGAGGTCTTGGTGTGAGCGTAATAGGCTTTTTTTGAATATTGATAAGTGTCAGGTCATAACATTTACTAAAAGAAAGAATCCGTTTATGTTTGAGTACAGGTTGGGAGATGATGTTTTGGAACGCGTTCATGCTATAAGGGACTTAGGAGTAGTCTTTGACCATCGTTTAACTTTTGTTCCACATATTGAGGATATTACTTGCAGGGGCATGAAAATGTTGGGATTCGTGTTGAGGGTGGCCAGAGAATTCGTTAGTATACCAGCGATCAAGGCTATGTTTGTGTCCTTAGTCAGAAGCTTGGTAGAATATAACTCTCCTATATGGTCTCCTCACTACGCAGTCCACTCTAACAATATTGAAAGGATTCAGCATAAGTTTTTGAGGTATGTCAACTATATGATGCGCATTCCTATTGAGGAGATTGATTACTCTTACTTGTTGTCCCTTTTAAATTTAAACACATTGTCTGATAGACGAATAATCTCTGATCTGATTGTGCTATTCAATATTGTAAGAGGGGAATTAGATTGCCTTGACCTTAACAGTTTAATATCATATCATATTCCAACAAGAGCCACTCGTCAGGTTGTGACTTTTCATAGTGACGTAGTTGATACTAACTATTTATATAACTCGCCCCTTTATAGGATGCATAGGTTGGGGAATATGTATGGTCATTTGGCGGATGTTTTTGCGGATTCCTTATCCGAATACAAATGGAAATTAACAGAAAATTTTAAATCTGCGAGTTTGATGGATTGTGTTTAGTTGCTGAGTTTTGATGTGTTGTTTTTGCGACGAGATTGTGTCTATTGGTGTATTCGGTTTGAGCGAGAGTGGAACAACCCGAAACTATGTATTGTATTGTTACCGACATGGCCAGGCATTCCCTACATGAATAATTAATTGTATTTTGATTTTTTATGATATATTTTAGGAAGTTTATAATCATTATTATTTTTAAGAGATTTATAATCATTATTTGAAATTATTTGCTAGTACTACATTACAGCTACATTGTTTTTTTCACTTGACTGTTTTCTTTTTGTTATGTTATGTTTGTAAAGGCTGGTTCAGCCGTTTATTATTATAAATAAATAAAACAGTTCTCAAACATTGTAGTAGGTTTACTGGAAGACATTGCCTCAAGGCAATATGTACGCCTTTTGTAAAATATTTGTTTATTTGACAATAAAGTGTTTATTATTATTATTTCCATATTAAGTTGAAATAGATTTCTGTGAGTTTTTTGTTAGTATATTTTACAGTTTTAAATTGGAAAGTAATATAATGTGAACTTTAATTATTATTGTTTCAGATCTATGGAATATAGATAAAATATTTGTTATGTCGAGTTGTTGACAAGGCAGCTAAAACTTGTATTGTTGCGGACATGAAAGTACTTAGAAAAAGTCCACGTGCGTCGTTACAAGATTTTGTGATTCTGCATCAATTAAAAGTAAATCTCCATATTTTCTTTCATTCATATTATTTGAATTTGTTCGATATATAATAATACAAACAATTTTTCTTTTCACAAATTATGATGAAAAGATGTTCAATAAATAATATTCTCAACAAAATATTTTTTCAATGGTTTATTCCCTTGATATAACATGTTGAATGTGAATAAAAAAATTAAAATAACCTATAGTATTTAGATTTATTATTGAAATTGATTTAATTTTGTTATGTACTATACTATACTATACCCTCACGCCGTATCCCAAGTGGGGTAGGCAGAGAGAACGGAACGCCACACAGATCTATCTTTACACACTTCCTTCGCTTCCTCCACATTCATACAGTTTCTCATACATGCACGTCGATTCCTCTTACTCAACACGCGGCCGTCCTTGAGAATTTGATCCACGTGATCAAGCCACGTGGTTCTCGGACGTCCGCGCTTCCTCACACCTTTTCTTTCAGACAAGTATATCCTCTTTGTCATTCTTACTTCGTTCATTCGTTCAACGTGTCCAAACCACCGTAGTTTATTCACGCGCATTCTGTCCACAACACTCTTCTTGCATCCGCTCATTCTTCTAATATCCTCATTCTTCACTCTATCACGCAACGTTTTACCAACCATTCTTCTTAACGATCGCATCTCCACTGCATTTATTCCACTTTCGTCCTTCTTCAGCCACGTCCATGTCTCGCTTGCATACGTAAGTGACGGTACCAGAATGGTATTGTGCACCAGCATTTTAGCCATGTTCGACACATTGCCATTGCTGACAATGGGTCGAAGTGCACCGTTCACTCTAGCACCGGCCACTTTCCTTCTTTCAATGTCCCTATCGCATCTTCCATCCCTCGCAAACATACTTCCCAAATATACATACTCACTTACTTGCTCCAAACATTCGTCACCAACTTTGATCTCGCAAATCGTTTTTTCATTCTCTCTTTCAAACACTAGAACTTTCGTCTTCATAACATTCATTTTCAAACCATTCAAATTGCAACTATCATACACACACGTAACAATCTCTTGTAAGTCCCTTTCACTCTCAGCCATTAACACCAAATCATCTGCGTACATCAATGCATTCACCCGAAACCCATTCAGCTCGACACCAACATCCATCTCTTTCACAGGTCGCATACAGTAGTCGAAGAATAGGTTGAACAGCCACGGAGACATGACACAACCTTGCTTCACTCCCCTGGTGAGGACAAACCACTCCGAGAGAGTGTTATTTACCCTCACGCAAGCGGAGCTTCCCACGTAAAGTGAAGAGATTGCGCGTATCAACCGGCTGCTCACCCCATACTCCGACAGCACGTGCCACAACCTTTCCCGGTCCACTCGATCATATGCTTTCTCCAAGTCCACGAATGCACAAAAAAGCCTCTGGTGTTTACCCAGAAACTTCTCTATAATCATTCGCAGGGAGAAGATCTGATCGGTGCACCCTCTGCCATTCAAAAACGCTCCTTGTGCATCCCATATCTTACACTCAGTTATCTTTCGTACTCTCTCAATCAAAATTCTACCATACAATTTCCCTATTGAGCTCAGCAAGCTAATAGCCCGATAACTCCCGCATTCAAGTCTAGAGCCTTTCCCTTTGTACAGGGGGCAGATGATAGCCCTCCTCCAATCCTCTGGTGTGACGCCTTCTCTCCAACAATCGTTGAAAAGCTCCAAGCACCACGCGAGAGCCCCCGGTCCACCAGACTTGATGAGCTCAACGGCAACACAATCATACCCTACAGCTTTACCGCACTTCGCTTTTTTTAATGCATTCATAATCTCATTCATGTCTATCATATCGTTTTCATTCACACTGCTTTCAATGTCGTCATACTCATTCTCATTTGTACCATCACATTCAAACAGATCTTCGAAATACTCCTTCCATCTCCGTAACACACATTCATCATTCACTAACACACATCCATCCTTGTCTTTTATCCCTTTCATACTGTTCACACTTGTACCCGTCCTCTTTCGTTTCACTTCATTCCAAAAAATCTTCATATTTTCACTCGCATACGTAGACAATTTCTTACATTCTTCATCTTCAAGCATTTTTTTCTTCATTTTCACAACTTCACGCACTTCCTTCTTGCATGTCTTGTATACTTCTTTCTTTCGCTCTTTTTCAAATGTGTCACACTGTTTCACACTCAGTAAGTCTTTCCAAGCATTCTTCTTCTTATCTACAGCTTCTTTCACATCATTATCCCACCATGCATCGCCTTTCTTACGTCCTACTTTAGCTTCACCACATGCTTCTTTTGCACTCCCTACAAGCACACTTTTTAAGACATCCCACCTTTCATTCATTGTTAGATCATTCTTTTCGTTCGCGCTAAGCTTCTCATTCACAGTTTTTACATATTCATTCTTTACACTCTCATCTTTCAGTTTTTCGACTCTCAATCTCATAGATGGCGTGGACTTTTGTGTTCTTGAACGCCAACCGGAGAATAGATTTATTCTTGAGACGACAAGAAAATGGTCCGTCTCCAGCTCAGCGCCTCGATTCACTCTAGTGTCCGTGGTCGCCTTCCTGAGATGAGAGTCCACACACACGAGGTCAATCATCGATCTTTCATTCCCTCTCTCCCAGGTATACGTGTGGATCTCCTTGTGGGGGAAAAAGGTATTCGCCACAAAGAGATCCATCTCCAAACAAATTTCAATTATTCTTTTGCCATTATCGTTCACTCTACTGTCTCCATTCATTCCCAAAACATTTTCAAGTTCATTCCTTCTAACACCCACCCATCCATTCAAATCACCTGCCAAGATCAATCTTTCATTATCTTTTTTATCTTCTGCAATCTTTCTCACGCAATTCCAGAACTCTTCCTTTTCCGTCTCTATGGCATCGTTCCCAGGACCATACCCAACTATAAGTAAGATCCTAGTCATCCCCACTTTGAAACGGATCCAGATTAGCCTGGGGCTTACACATTCATACCCTTTCATACATTTACTCATTCTTTTCGATAAAAAAGCACCCACACCTTGACACGCGTGTTGTGTATCTGGGACACCAGACCACAACTCGATCCTTCCATCACTTTCTTTAATACCACATCCTTTCCTCTTCGTTTCGCATACACATAAAACATCCAAATACTTATCATTCATCATCTCTAAAATTTCGTCCGTCTTTCTCACCATCCCTCCTCTCACATTCAAAACTCCCACCCTACATTCCGCTCTCCTCTTTGTGCCCTTCACCCACTTTGACGCGGCATGATGGGTGGCAAGCCTCATCGCTGCCATATGCGTCAAAGCGTTCTACCTATGGTCTTACATTCTACCCCCCACCGCCAAGGAATACAAAAAATCCACCACCCTGCAACCCATCACCAATTTTGTTATGTTCTTAGCCATATTTATACAAATTCACAGTTAACTTTGGTAAACATATTGTTTTAGTGATACCTATATGGGATGTTTTATAGTTTTATTCACGTTCAGTAAAAATAAGGAGAATATATCGCAGACTTTAATAATATGCTTTATAATTTACAGTTATTGAAGTGTTTTTGGGTGTGCCGTGTTGTTGTTTTCTTGTTTCTTGAAATTTCACGACGCCATTATGTTGTGATGACATGTCAGGAAACAAGATGACAACAACACGACACATCCAAAGAGCTTCAATAACTGCAGAATTTGTAATTTCCCGCCTACAACGAAGGCGAAACTCAGCTGTGCTAACCCCTCACAGAGATGGTACTCTCCTTGTGAAATTCCATAGAACGATTTATTTGTATGCAGCTTGGCTTCTGTACTTTAGTATATTTATTATTCTATGATACCGATCGGTATTATCTATTAGGCTTGTGTAGTACATGTACTAGGTACTATTAGGAACTAATTCCCAGTACTGTACTAGAATGAACTATTCCGTATCTTATTCGCTCTTAGTTCTTTTAGTTCATTCATTCCCAATCGGACAGAACTAAAGTATTGCCAGTGATGAGTGACGTTCGGCATCTCCGCTCGGCGCCACTCGGTTTATGTCGGAACTTTAAACGAGTGCGAGTGAGATAGTTGATGTGATGATTCTATAAAGGATATAGTGCCTTCTCTTTTGCTTCTAATTAGTTCTTTTCGTTCTTTTAGTTCAGTGACGTCAATGAACTAATAAGAAGCACCAAGTACTGTACAAGTACATTCTAGTAGGTAGTATTCTAATACAGAGTGGTAGATAAATAGATTGGTGTTAGACCTTTTTAGTGTTTTGTTTTGCTATGAACATTGAAAATGGCGCCAATAAGGACGAAAAAGTATCATTACATATAACTTATATAACGGTGTTGTAAGTTAGTAGACATAAGTTAAAATATTATCCCTTATGAACGTCTCATAAACATATAAAATAATAATGTAGTAGGTACCTACTGTCGATAGCAAAATTATTAAAATTTATTGAAATGAAAATCCAAAGCCTGCAAATTATGAAGGAAAATAAAATATTCTCTGAATTTTCTCTTTGTTAGTTACTAAGTATTGATTTTCATAATCACAAAATTACATAAATGTGCATTTCCTATGTATGTACTCTGTATGCATCCTAAATTCTTATTAGAACATGTACTAATTAGTATAATATGCATCCTGTATTATTATTAGTACATGTACTACATTCATGACTGAATAATTTTGACATGGAAATATTCAGTGAACTAATAGTACTAATAGTACTAGAAGAGCGTACTAGTTCAGTAGGACAATTGTACTAGATCAGATCGCTCCCAAAAATGACCGAGCAAGAACAAGCCTATTATCTATCCGCGGATCCTGTGCATTACCCGCCCGGTATACCGAAAAAACAAAGTAACGAGTAGATAATAACGGATATATGCCAAATTGACATCACTAAGTCGTACCACGGACTACCACCTCTAGGCTTGTTCTTGCTCGGTCATTTTTGGGAGCGATCTGATCTAGTACAATTGTCCTACGGAACTAGTTCGTACTTCTAGTTCTTTTAGTACTATTAGTTCACTGAATATTTCCATGTCATAATTATTCAGTCATGAATGTAGTACATGTACTAATAAGAATACAGGATGCATATTATACTAATTAGTACATGTACTAATAAGAATTTAGGATGCATACAGAGTACATACATAGGAAATGCACATTTATGTAATTTTGTGATTATGAAAATCAATACTTAGTAACTAACAAAGAGAAAATTCAGAGAATATTTTATTTTACTTTATAATTTGCAGGCTTTGGATTTTCATTTCAATAAATTTTAATAATTTTGCTATCGACAGTAGGTACCTACTACATTATTATTTTATATGTTTATGAGACGTTCATAAGGGATAATATTTTAACTAAGTAAGTCTACTAACTTACAACACCGTTATATAAGTTATATATAATGATACTTTTTCGTCTGATACCTTATTGGCGCCATTTTCAATGTTCATAGCAAAACAAAACACTAAAAAGGTCTAACACCAATCTATCTATCTACCACTCTGTACTAGAATACTACCTACTAGAATGTACTTGTACAGTACTTGGTGCTTCTTATTAGTTCTTTGACGTCACTGAACTAAAAGAACTAATAAGAAGCAAAAGAGAAGGCACTATATCCTTTATAGAATCATCACATCAACTATCTCACTCGCACTCGTTTTAAGTTCCGACATAAACCGAGTGGCGCCGAGCGGAGATGCCGAACGTCACTGGCATTACTTTAGTTCTGTCCGATTGGGAATGAATGAACTAAAAGAACTAAGAGCGAATAATATACGGAATAGTTCATTCTAGTACAGTACTGGGAATTAGTTCCTAATAGTACCTAGTACATGTACTACACAAGCCTAACCACCTCATTTATCATTTTCATTCTGCCTTGGGTTTGGGGCGTGCGTCGAGACTTAATTTGCCGGTCGTAGCCTATTTTGGTGAAATCTACGTCTGAAATTCATCTCGTAGAATCCTTATTTGTTGATCTATAAAGGTATTGTGTAGCGTAGTTTTGAGTCTTCATTTTTAAGTATAAACAAAATTGATTTTGTAATTGATCCGGTCGATGACCGCAATGCTGTTTGGATCGTGGCTTTAACGTCCATTGAGTATTTTGTAATTTGTATATTTTGTTAATTTAACTGTTGCATTTCGCACGCATATAGAGATATGTGGAATAGTTTATGTTGTGTTAAAAACAACTTCACTACTACCTGCCATTCTGGACCTACGACGCGTAATGGCGTCGTAACCAATCTTAGTTTTGCTCCGTCGATCGATCGACGACGATACTAACTGTATATAGGCGCGTCTTCAAATGCCATTCTGAATACGCCTTTCTAAAGCCTAAGCTAAAATTAATATCCCTAAGAAAATGTAATGATATTATGAGGTAATTTTTATTTCTGATGTAAATATTCTTATGATAAATTCTACCCTAACATGATAATTCTGTTTAGATACAATGGCAAATCGCAATCGAACTGGTGGCTACAATGGAAATCGTCGTGGGGATTTCAATCGTAATTTTGGCTCCGGTTATGGTAGGAGTACCTTGGGATCGATGAACCCATGGCAGGGAGGAGCTACCCCTGGCGTGTCCAGTTCCACGGAAGCTACTCTGGTTCTTGCTAACAACCTCATCAATAATCTTCTCAGCACTCGTCAACCCAACGTGCCTTCTTTGTTGGACATCAATGTGAGGAGGGACTTTGGCTACAACCAAGGTTTCAGTGACAGAAGGGGCCCTAACAGGGTAAGCTATTTATTTATTCACATTTATAACAGTTTTTGAAACGGAACTAGGGATATAGGTGCGTGTTACATATATGTTGTAACTAATGTTGTGGTATGTTATTTCTATCTTCTGTCTGATTTGGCATTGCAACTTAACAAACTAGTAGTCATTTCTGCCACCTGCCACCTTCGTAATGCTTCTTTTACTGGTTACCAGCCTCAGCCTCAGTTGGCTTCAGGCCCGAAAAGATCACACAATTAAGATTAGTGTGTTGTAAGCCCATGCCTGCATCACACTCTGTTGCTTATGTCTTCTACGTATCTCCAGTCTTTGAGATGACAATATTGAAGCATTCCTTTCATTTCCAATAATTTCTTACAAACCATTAGCTTTGATATAATGTTTGTAGAGACATTCAGTAACTTAAGTAAACAAGCATATTTCATTTTGAACATACATATGCTTTTGAGACATTGAGAAAGCATATATGAGATACCTGACTCAATAGTGAGTGCTAATATTCCCACATGAATGTGCGTGCATCTGTTTCTGTTGGCACACTTGTGTCACTTGTTATTGTTGATGTGAGTGCCTGAGGGCTCCTCTTACCCTGTCTTGTGGTTTCCCTGTATGTGTCTCTAGATGGGAGGCCATGGTGGAGTAAACAACAGACGCGGTGCCAACAATCGCCAATCCAACTCATCCCCGAGAAAGGGAAACAAGCAAGCTGACAAACCCAAAACTTCTAAGAAGGATTCTAACCTTGATGGAGATGTTCAGAGGTAAGACTCAGTATGAGATTTCCATTTTCTAATTACACTCATCTCTCCGTCTGCTGGGTTATTCCAGAGTTTGTCACAAACATTTCACTGTTACCATTCCATATTGCCTATCCCAGGCACTATCAGACTCCTACAAATTCAATTTCAGCCTACTCTTAAGGTCATTATTTGACACTGGTAATAGTATGCGTCTTATCTATTGAATGTTCCCATATTTGGAATATAATACTCTACACAGAGTATCAACATTAAGCTAAAGCCTTTGGGGCAGGTCTTATGTTCTATTTATATGTTCTCTGCTTGACCAAAATAATTATATGACTTACATCAACAAAGGAAATATGTAATTTTTTTTTTCAAATTATCAGTTCCCTTGTATTCATCATGTAAGACATATAATTTTTGAAAAGGAAAATGTGTGTAGGTAAATAAAATAAAATTGATTGATTAAGGCATACACATATTACATTCTGAAGAAAGAAAAATGATTTTTATATAAACATATTGATGTGGTGTGTTTGATTGTAAGCAGTGAGACTGGTGAACAGGAAGGAGAGAAGAAACAAGTAGAGGGAGAGAGTGAGGGGGTAATGGAGCAGTCTGTGGGGGAGGGTGAGGAGAAGTCAACTGAAAAGAAGAGCACTCCGTATGATGACATCAATCCTGTCTTCTTAGTTTGTCACATTTGCGAGAAGAAAATGTGGGATGGTCGCTCGTTTGATAATCATATACGGGTTAGATATTTATCTAGTTTCATAATTGCTTTGTATTATCTCTTTGTTTATAAAAGTATTGGGGTGATAATAAACATTGGGATGTTGACAGGGTCGTGCTCACTTCATGATGATGGAGAAGATTCGTGAGAGCTACAAGATGACTGCAGATGCGATGAGGCAAGAACAGCGTATAGCTGAACTCCGTAAAGAACGACGTGGCAACTGGGGAAACCAATCTCAAAGCCGACGTGTATTTTGTGCTATGTGTGATTTATATGTTGGTGCAGAGGGAGCGCACAGGCGTTCACCTGGACATCAGAAGTTGAAGAGATATCTCCATCCATCTTGCAATGTATGCAAGAAGGAAATGCCAACTCGTATTGAATATGAAGAGCACAAGCTGACACCTCAGCATATGAAGGTGCTGCAGGAGAAGAGTAAGGAAATACCACAGTTGAAGAATGAAGGTATGTGTTTGTCATTTTGTCATAATATGAATATATTACAGCTGTTTGTATAACTTAAATTGATTAAATTGAACTGTTGCAGTGATGCAGATGTCGAGTATGCAAGAGGAATTGTCATTGGTGCGTAGTCCTCGCAATAGGCGACCCAATAATAAAAAGAAGACAGCTGCTAATGCAGAAAATGAAGTGAATGGAGAAGCACCCTCCCAGGAAGGGGAGGAAGTCAAGGAGGGGGATGTTGAGGGAGAGAACAAGCTGGAGTCGGAGTTAGCACCTCAGGAGGAAGTCACTCCTCAGGATGATGGACACATCTTGGATTATGTTGAGGGAGATGATCTTTCTGGTATGACTAAGGAAAATCTTCCTAAATATCAACCTGACCGGAGATTGGCCATCAGCTACATCCAGGATTATACTTGCAAGCAGTGTACTCTTTGCAAAAAATTGTTTGATTCTGAAGAGACTGCTGAGGTGCATACAAGGACCTATGCACATTTCCAGAATTTCATCAAATTATTGCACACCAAGGGTGATTTTAAAAATAAACAGGTGTATATCTTTTCACTGATTGTATTGCATTGTATTGTTGTGTGATGGGTGATATGGTACAACACTGAAAGTATAATAAATGTCTGTTACAGGAGACCCTGAAGCGAGATGCTGAAACAGATGAGCTAGGCGAAGGTGAGCATGATAATAAGAAACCTCGTATGGATACAAGTGATGAAAATGTTGATCAGAGTGGAGACAATAATTGGGAAAGTAATGGTGAATATAATACATATTTCACTAATTCAAATTACATAACCACCTGTTACATCTTGGGATATGTTCCCTATTTATACATTACTCCTCTTTTTATCTTTTTCAAGTTAATTTTGACTATTGTGGTTGGTTTTACTTAAACAACTTTGTTTCTATGTTCCTAGATAATTGCAAATGCTGGTCGTAAATTTGTCTTTGTCTATACCACCGTGACATCTCTCGCATTCCATCTCAGTGTATAAAGTAACTATTGGGCTTACTGCATGGGTGTCCTATCCTGTCTGTGCCATGTATCGTTACATCGCTCAACTTCATGTCTAACTTGTTGTCATAAGATATTTTGTAATTATTCTAATTAACTAGTTCCAGACAGTTTTGTGTGAAAATAGTTGTATGTGTTAGGCTGCTTATGAAATATGTCGTGATTAATTCCTAATTTTTGCTGCCCTCTTAAGACGTTGCCATGAATGGTGAGGGAGACGGTGACTGTCCTATGGATGGAGGGGAGACAGGTGCTAGCAATCAGGATGGCGGGGACATGGATACATCGCATCAAGAACAGAATGAAGAGGTACCGATATACATCTTGATCATAATATTGTTAACAATAAAAGTTTGGTAGCTAATTAGAGATAGAGCTATTTTTTAGTAAGACTTAATTAATTCATTTAATATAATAAGCAGCCTGAGCTATTTAATTTTGACAAATCTATAATTATGACATCAAAATATAATATTTTATTTCATACAAACAAACAGTTAAACAATAACCATTACAAAATATGAGTTACATAATAAATAAACCAAAACAGTTTGCAGTAATATTACAATTCTTCGTTATAACACATAATATATTTTTTAAAAGTGTAAATAGTGTTATTACTGAATTAAAGTGTGTTAATATATGAATGAAAATTATCAGCAGGTACTTAAAGCTTATTGAAAAAAAAAAACTAAAACAATAATAAAGCGCTCATGAAGGAGGAAGGGGAAAGAAAACTGTTTCAGCAGAGTCAGCCTCTTATCAAAGTGTCAAATATTTGAGACTTGAATTTTGCCTTTGTATATTGATGGATATCCACTCCACCAAAAATGAGTTGTAGATACCATAAGCTTGTTGTATGTACGAATTTTGGCAGTGATTTATGGGGGAGTCTAAATGTAGAACCGGATCTTGTTCGTCTTGGGGGGCAATTAAAGTATCTTATGGATTAGGTCGTTCGAATCAATGATACCATTAAGAAGTATTGTATAAGTACATCATGTTACTTATGGTTCGTCTATTTTCTTAAGTTGCAATCTTGTGGTGACGGGTAGAGAGTTTGTAGATGTCAAAAGATAACCTACTTCTGTAATTAAAATGTTTCAGAAATTTGTTTTGAACCCTTTCTAGCCGATCTATGTATGTTGTATATCATAGATTCCATGCAACTGATGCATATTCCAAACTACTTTGCATGTAAGAGAAATATAGTATTTTCAAGGTATTGATGGACTTAAACGGCCTAGATACCCTCGATATAAAATCCAACTATTTGAACGCCCCATATACTATTCGATCTATGTGATTTTTATAAGTCATTCTGCTGTCAAGTATTACACCCAGGTCTTTGGCTTTGTTTACTCTTGCCAACTGTACGTCATTCAAAACATATCTGTAAGAAATTGGCCTCTTTGATCTTGTGAAGGTGATACAGGTACATTTTGAGACATTGAGGTAAAATTGATTTTTATGCAATAGCTAGAAAGTTTGACCAAGTCTGATTGCAACTTCTTGCGGGCCCCCCTCATTAGAAATATTTCCATGGACCTTGATATCCGCGTAAACAAGGTAATTGGAAGACTGAAAACAATGTTGTATATCATTTATTTACAAGATAAAAAATATAGGGCCCAAATGAGAACCTTGTGGGACACCTGAGGAACACTGAGTATTGAGAAACGCACTTGTTCAAGGTGACTGCCTGTAATCTTCCCTCTATGTACGATGCTATCCACCCTAGTAGGTCACCACGAATATCTTGGTGACATCTTTTCAACAAATCCAAACTACATATTTTGGTGACGGACCGAGTCTCGTACCATATGCAAAAGAGGGAGCTAAGTCTCTGCCCGACTGTACACAATGAAGTGGAGTAAAACTTTCAGCTATATATACATACATTGCTCTTGATATGAACATACATACATCGCCTACATGAAGCTTGATATGTTCTGAGAGGTGATTATTGTAACTATTTGATGTGGAATAGGTATGTTGTATACATATGAATCAATTAATTTTCATACAGCAGTTAAAATTTATTGTTTCAACTGATCGTTCCACTAATTAGTTGATTTTAGTCTAGGCTAGATCATCTTCTGGAGACGTACTTCAAAAAATTAAAGATTAAAGTCTTAGAGATGAGTTGGTAATTGAGTTTTCCTCAATAAAAGAATGTTCCATGTTACTGTTACCTGCTGAAGATGTAAATTGTGTGTATGACGTAAGCATTTGTATCAACCATATCTCTCGGTCGTAATACTAACACTATACATCACTATCAATTCATCTAACTCTAGTCAAAGGGAGAGAGACCATAAGTAGTTTATTTGCATAATACTATTCACTTACATTTTAATATTGTAGTTAAGTAAAGATTCTTTAAATACATCTAGATATTCTTTATGATGCTTAAATCTTTTAGCAATTGTTCCAATATGGTGCATATAAATTTATATAGTTATTTTTCGCTGTCATGTTAGAAATATGTGGTGAATTAAAGTATTCTTGGGATTCATGATTTGGTTTCAAACACATTTTGTGTAACTGTGCAAAGGGTTAAACACACCGTCAGTGCGTGCAAAACTCAACGTATGTGAGCGTGCGATGCAAAACTACAACGTTGCAAGCGCCTGGAACGCATTTTATTACTTAATTGTAATATCCTCAACTGATAAAATGCATTCTTACTCAGTAGGTGTAGTGTAGTTTTGCATTGCGCGCTTACATACTCCGAATTTTGCATGCACTGACAATATGGGCTATTCCATGTCAAAACAACACACTGATTCAAACTTGATGTCTCAGATTTTCATGATTTTTTTATGCAGCAATATATCATAGACTTATGAAAAAAATACCAAATTTCAGTTATGTAGCACAATTATTTTTGAAGTTATTAATTTTTAAAAATTTCAATTTTTATGAAAAAAAATTATGTCCTGGTACCTTTGGATGCCTATAGACTGGCAACCAGTGAAGATATAAACCTGGGAGTACAAGGTCCATCGTACATAAGCGCGATGGCGCTCCCGGTATCAGTACGTGATAGGCATGCAGCGGGGAAGGTCTCATGCACGCAACAATATTTTTTTTCACTTAATTCGTATTGTATATATAAATTTCAACATGGGTCGAAGCTAAATAAAGTTAAAAAAAGATCCCAGTTAAAAATAAAAATATTTAACCCAAAATGTCAGAATTTGAAAATAGTTCAAATGAATCTGATCATAGTTCAAGTTGTCAAGAAAGTGATGGTAGAAGCGACATTGTGGTCCTTTCAAATTGCATGATGCTGCCTTTGAGTGAGAGTGACTTAATTTGTGCCCACTGCAAAAATGGGCCCCATGGCGTCTGTGCGGAAAAGCACATATTTTGTAATAATTTTCTTCCACAATAAATCTTTCCGTCATTTTTTTTATTTGAATCTTTGAGGTTTCTTGAAGGAAACACTGAAAGAATTTTGAAAATCGGGTAATTTTCGGAAAAGATACATTTCTTTTTCGAGATAAGGGTAAATGACATCAAAAACCACGGTTTTCTTTGGCATTTTTAAGTATACGTGAGAAAAAACAATGGCACCAAAAGGGTTAAAGCTGTTGAATGGGGCTTAATGTGCCACAGGAAAGGGGTAACGGTTTAAAAAAAATAATTAAAATTTAATTTTTCAAGTGGCAATTTTAAAAATTCCAAAAACTTGACAAAAATAGTTTGTAATGTCTTTATACACATATCAAAATTCTTTTATGGGATCTCACCTCGTATGAATGTCTATGATATATTGCTGCATAAAAAAAATCGTGAAAATCTTAGACATCAAGTCTGAAAATTTCCCAAAATTGTGCTGAACGGACACGGAATGACCCCTATACATAAAATAATATTACCTTGTAGGGGTTGTAAAATATAAGTAGATATTCTTTCCTATATTTTATAAATGAAAATATTTTATATATATTTTCAACAGATTATGTGGCTTTTCTTTGTTCAACACAAAGATAAATACTATGGTTTTGTTGCTCTTGAATTTATTTTATTGAATTATTTTTAATAGAAAAAATTGTATTAAGTAGACGTAATAAGTTAGTGGGAAATTTCTTATAATATTTAATTTGTTGTGAGAATATTCTATTTGTGAACATTATATATGTTTTTTTTTTGAGATGTAAAATCTTCTAAAAAAAGTACTTAATATACATTATACGAGGGTTGCTATTTAAGTTTTGAGATAGACAAGTATAAACAAATATTTATACTCGAAAATGGCTTTATTGTTTTGCAAAATATTTTCCATGAAGATCAATCCACTTTTGCATGCGTTTGAACACATTTTTGAAGCCCTTTTTCCAGTTCGATTGAGGTACCTCCAGAACACGTGATTTGAACGCATCAACCGCCTCTTCAGGCGTCATAAAACGTTGACCTCACAATTTATTTTTGATCTGCGGGAATAAAAAGAAACATTGAGTGCCAAATCAGGATTGTGCAGCGGATGACCTATCAATTCGGTATTTTAAATGCTTAAAAATGCACTTGTTTGAGCAGATGTGTGAGAGCTTACATTATCGTGATGGAGAATGATTCGTCTTCTGCAATTGGTTTCCCTTATTTTTCCGAACACTTTTGGCAAAATAATGGTGGTGTACCATTCAAAATTAACCGTTCTACATTGATCTAATGAAATGGTAGCGATATGTCCAGACATTCCGAAAAAACAGGCGACCATTTGCTTCGAAGTGCTTCGTGCGCGAACAACTTTTGTTGGATTTGGCTCATCTTGAAAGACCGATACAGGCGATTGTAGTTTAGTTTCGGGCTCATATGCATATATCTATGATTCGTCATCCATCACAATCTTATAAACGTCTTTTGAAGCACCACGATTGATTTTTTTCATCATTTGTTTGTAAAAATAGACACGAGCCTTTTTTTGAATGATTGCCAAATTATGCGGTATCCAACGCGAAAAAATCTTTTTGACAGCCAAACGTTCGTGCGATATTAAATGTATGTGAGTAGAACCAATGCTCAAGCATACTTCAATCTCACGATATGTCACATGAAGATCTTGCAAAATCAGTTTACGCACAGCATTGATGTTTTCTGGCACAATAGCCGATTTTAGACGACCTTCACGAAATTCGTCCTGCAAAGAAGTCTGACCACGACTGAAATCAGAAAATCAGCGAATAAGATGGTACTTCACCATCAAAAGTCTCAACAAGTTGATGATGTCGAAAGTCATAGAAAATCATCGCACGAAAAAGTTCACAATTTAATTCCATTTTTTTTAACAAAGCAAATTTTTCAAGTATGTGTAAACAATAGAAATATCACTCGTATGACAAAACGTTCCGAGTATGTTTACCATAAAATGTTTCAAATTTTACGATGACAAAGTCAGATTTGACATATTCGCACTGGTTTTGCCATATCTCAAAACTTAAGTAGCAACCCTCGTATAAGGCTTCAATCAAATTTGATAATATATTGATGTTATGTTACAGGTGGCTGATGATTCACCAGTGAAGAAGTCTCCAGGTCGTCCTCGCAAAACTGCAGCTACCAGAGGTCGCCCAAAGAATCGTATTTAATTATATATTGACAAGTATTTGATGAAACAAATCTAGGTATAGAACTTAGTAAGCATGTCAACTTAGGTACATATCTACCCACGGTATACTAACTTATTTGAAATGGTGGTATTATCATTAATAATTTGATCTCTTGTATCCTTTATATGTCGAACCTTTATTGCACAACATTGTTTGATGAAATATTCTCACATGTGTAATGTCTTTAATTTGCTTCTCATTGGTGTAATATTGCATTCAGAATAATATAAAATATTATTTTATACCTACATATTGTTTTTTTTTTCACCTTATCTCAATTTCACCCAGGTGAAATTTTTATTGCATACAGTTGGGCAGAGACTTGGCTCATGCGATGAGTCTTGTACCATATGAAATGGAGTAGAACAAAGATGTATATAATACATGACATAGTCAAGTGTAGCGAGTTCAAAGGTCATTTAGTGGATCCAATGATTGAAAAATAGCTAAAATGTTGCAAACAAATTTGATAGGTGTCAATGTGATTCTGAGCTAATTGCAATACTAATAGTACCAGTATACTCTCAGTCTACCTCCACACTTCTGTGGCCTAGTGGTTAGAGTATTTGACTTACACAGAGGTGCTGGGTTAGAATGCTAGTAAGTGCAGCTGGCTGAACAACATCGCTTTACAGTGATGAGTGCGGTCACCTGCTCTGAAAGAATTGATACGAGAGAAGCATAAGGGAGAAAAGGTGGAATTGTTGAACGTTGCTGTGGCGTAAAGAACCAGCCAGAGCCGATTCGTAAGCGTCAGGACACCAAATAATCTTTCTCTACTCTGCAAGTTATGCTTATCTTTGGATTAAATCATATCTATCATCATTGTTTGAACCACTAGACAGAGGTGTGTGGGTAGTCTGAGAATATTGTTATAAGCTGCAATGTTTATTTATTAATTGCTACTGCTATCTCACCGGTATTGTTTTCCAACTTCTTAGTCATTGTCCATCACAGGATACGATCTTGTGATCTTTGATATAGCAAGTTCAAATGGTTGACTGACAGTTCAATTGGCTGTTGGTTGCAAAAAAAAACTAAGTTGGCAACTAATGTGGAGTAATTACAAAAAATCATTACTGAACTGCATACAACGGGCACAGTTACACAATGTGGGCAACTAAAAATACAGGGGCATTTAAAATACTAACTAAGCGACTATATACATCGTCGTCGGTTCTATGAAATGTGCTCCGAACCAAATTTTACAGGAGACGCAAAAAACTGTTTAAAAAAAGTCCACAGATTAACAAATGCAATCAAATTCACGTAAAACGTCAAAAGTTTTACTTGAATTTGATAATAAAGGAAAGGTGAGTTTTTACTCTCCCACGGACGACCACTACAATCAGCCTCCAACAATCTTCTGGTAATACCATCACATTGTTCGAGCTGTTACGCTGATTCTTTTTCAGTTCATGGTGCTAGGTTGTGGAACCAGCTTCCACTAAAAACCCGTAATTGTACTTCTTTTTATACCTTCAAGAAAGAAGTTAATGGTTGCTAGCCTTTTGTCTCATCTACTTGTATAGAGGGTCCCAATGGTTTTAATTTTTTTTGCAGTCCAGTCAATGAGCAGTCCTGCCCCATTCCTACCACTTTATCCCGTCCCCGTATCCCATCATCTATGATGTGTCACGTATCCGGTATTCATTGTTTTTATATTTAAATATTTTTTTATATGTGCCTACATTTGTTTAGGTATCTATATATCTTTAATTATTAATTTTATTTACTTATTATTTTTGTTTAATGGTTAAGTTGGAAGATATCGCGCTTCTGCAATAAACTCGCCTACTGCACAAATTTATTTGTATGGTTTTATTGAATAATGTTGATTTTTTGTTCAATAAAGAATTATTATTATAAATTTGATTACATTTTGTTTGATTTTATTGGGACTAAAAAATGTGGTAATCACAAAACATTTTTAAAATATCTAGTTATAGTTAATATGTACTACACCACATAAAGTTTTATAAAAAATTATATGGTGTAGTACATAATAACTAAAACTAAATATTTTAAAAATATGTTGTTGATTACATTAGTTGATCTGTGGACTTTTTAACATTTTTTTGCGTCTCCTGTAGAATTTGGTTTGGAGCACATAAGAGGTTTGGAAACATGTCACTTAAATTTCTATTTTTTATTTTACCTATTAAAATGTGTATACACACTAAATATGTCTTCGCATTAGCCTGTATGTTTGTATCACAGAAGTGAAGTAATGTGGTTTGAACCCGTGGTTCTCTGATAATATAGGTACATCTGCTAACTTCGTTTGTTTTCAATTTTTTTTTGATTTTATAGACTTGTCATCTTATTCTTTACGGAATCGACAAATGCCCTTGGAAGATGAAAGATATCTCTCTCAATAAGAAATCCATTTAGAACACAAACATTTGTGTTTAAATTTGTTACAGTTTATTGTCTTGTATATTTTCAATTTATTTGTACACTAATATGTAGTCGCCCAGTCAGTAACATAACATGTCTAGACCAGTGGCGGGACTAGACTTTTTGTATTGGGCATGCTGAGCCTCTTTTACCACATACCGTTTTAATGACACCAACATTTGAAAAAGATAAATATCACGCGGTTTGTGTAGGTACAGTAGGTAGAATTTATTATAATATATTAGAAAACAATTATTGTTGGCCAAAAACTTAATTATTTTTCTATTCACAATAATCCAGATAGTCTGGATGACCTCTTTTACAATAAACCATTTTAATGACAACAACATTTGAACAAAAGAAATATTATAGGATGGAAAAGGTGTCTCAATTGACGCAGGATCACTCTAAGTGGGGAGGCTACCTTATACCAACTCGAGACTCCCAAAATATAGCGATAAAGGGCGATAGTCCCCAGTCTTAGTGAAGAAACAAAAACTCAAATATGAAATATATTTATTAAATAAAATCGATAATATTAAACATTTTCAGCAACAAATAACTCAAAATACTTAAGTGATAAAGCTATTCTAAATATAATTGAATTCTTTTCTTAAGGCATGGTACCCGACATCGATCTAATTATTGTACTTAATACCTTACCAATCTTAAAACGAGTAAATAAAAAAAAATAAAACAAGGAATGATAATTTTTTACAGTGCAATTATTAAATTTACGTAACACATTTACACCCACTCAAGTGTGTCATTTTTTCACTATATATTTTAAACTTCTTCTAAGCGAGAACACATAAAAATTTTGAAATATTTAGATCAAGGAATAATACCTAGAGATTGTTACAGTATTTCTAAGAAATAAAGCGGAATATTATCATAATTATAATCATAAAATAATATACCAAACACATCAATTTTAATTGAATATCAAAATTATGTTACGAAAAAAAAATTATCAAATTACTAATAATATTATAATAATTAAATAATAATATGTCTGAAAAAACTAAAACGTAGTCAACTTATAAATAAAAAAAATAATAATCAACAATCAGATGCAAATTTGAAAAAAGTTAACACACAAAAAACCAATGTATTTATTTGGAGAGAGATGGAATTTTTATGTGTTTCTGAGATGTTGAAATAAAAATAATAATAATTATGTTAAATTTTTGTATAGTCACTAAAACGAGTATAATATTTTATAAGAAATTCTACTATTGGTAAAAAAAAACACTCAAAAAAGAATAAAAGAAATAATATAAATAAAGAAAAATATTAAACAATATTTCAACTAATGACCTTACTAAACAATATTTCAACTAATGACAGTACCTACGCAAGTAAGAAATAAATAAATTTTGAAATAATATCAAAAAAAAAATTATCAAGATTTTCATCTGTATCCTCTAATTGAATGAAATTGAACCTCAATAATATATTGGCGTTCACATGAATGTGGTATCTCAATAAGCACATTTCATTTTACCGCTATTGGATAAATTTACGCAAAACACAACTTCAAGTGGAGCACCCGGTAAAGAATTGGTCTCCCACTCTTCTCCGTAAGTTTTCGAGTGTCCTGTAAAAGGCAGGTGTTCGAAAAAATTAAGACATTTTACATCTTAAATTCAGCGATGAGGTTTGCCACCCATCCTGAATTTCTTGATTTTATTTTGGCACGGAGAGGACAGCTTGCATGTTTCTTACATGCAGTTGGTCTGCTGGCTACCCCACTTGTGGGATATGCCGTGATGGTATAGTAGTAGTAGTAGTAGCACAACTTCAATCCATTAAAGATAACTCAATAAAAATGACTCGACCGAAGCCGTATACACAAATACTAAAACATAGTATTATTGTCTTTTGCACTAACACATACAAACCTTTCCTAGAGGCACAGCATCTGGCGTACAAATGTATTGTACCACTACACTTGCATATACACTAGTATTGAACACTTGTATTAAGTACGTTAATAGTATTTGTGCACAACACAAATACTTTTAACGTACTTTCCCTACATGTGACAGATAACATAAAAGCTACATATGATGCTAGGAGGTGGAAATAGGACAGAACTATTTTCTGGGGTCATACGAATTTATCCGTATTGTAACCATTGAAGTGGAGTTTGCAAAAGGTTTGCTAACGTTTAGCGCGAGAATTGAATCAAGGTTAATTTACTTTATACCGTTTATAGGTACATCTAGAGTTTCTATGTTAGCAATTGACCTGAAGTTTGCAATAGATTAGCTAACGTTTAGCGGAAGATTCAAACTAATTTAAACTTACTTCGTCATTTTTTTAGATACTTTCTCTCGTAAATTACAGATTTATTCCCTAGGCATGCGTTGCTTTTTTGCATGTATGGAAGGCACGCCACTGGTCTAGACATAACACAGACCGAGCTAGTCCCAAACTAAGATATGAATCATGTATTATGGGTAGTAGCACGACGATACACATATATACAATGCACTGAACACATTTATACATGTAACACCCAGAAACAGGACAATTTGAAAAAGGTCATTCTTCATTTTGCCCTGGCCGGGAATCGAACCCGGGACCTAGTGACTACATATATATAATGTAATTATATATATAGGTAATGCTCATTTCTGGATTTTTACAAGCCATAATTTTATTTTATGTTTTGTTCTTAGCAGTCTTCATTAGATGCTTGAGAGTGTTTAGATCCTTAATCATCTGCTTCTTTCTTTTCTCTTTTTTTTCCACGCTTTTGATTTTCTTCCTTAGTTTTATATACTCTTCATCCGGATCAGGAATTATCTTCTTTTTATCTACTTTTACACTGAGAAACTTCTCAAGAGTAGATTCTTTGTCAATTATATTTAAGTAATTTGCTTCATTAGTACTCATTTTCACAACATTACCTACATCCTTTATCACATTCATTCTCTGTTTTAGAATTTCTTTCTTTATTTTTATTTTATCACTTTTTTTTATTTGTTTCTGTAATGCAAACTTGTTTTTAACAGATTTGAATGAACGCACACTCTCTAAATCTGTTTCTTTTGAAAGAATTTCTTGAATGTTTAGTGATTTAAATGCATCACTTTGTGAACCTTTATTAACGATACCTCTTAGATTAGGAGTTGCTTTCCTTTTTACAAGATTTTTTTTTACTTTCCCCATTTTTCTTCTTCAAACCAGTTCTGTAAAAGATGGAAAAAGTTTTGTGTTAGCAATTTAACTAAGTATTGATTAAATGTACTTTAAATTAACATGTGCATCTTTTATTTTGTCATACCCAAAATGTAACGTCAAATTTGCAATTATGCCATTTTACAGGAGAGCCAAATTAAGACGAATAGTTGCATTATTTTATGATTCGTAATAACAGAATTACGAAGCTTTAATTTTTTTCCATTATAATAGACCATTAAAGGTCACGTGGTCTTGTCTATGGATTTGCTTTTGCTTGGGGGGCAAACAGTCAGATTGCGCAATCATTTTTGTAGGATGTTATGCCATAAGAGAAAAAAAAGAAAGTCAGACGACAAAATAATAACAAAATCGACACTGACAGTTTTTTGATTATTGGGTATTCTTTAGGCGTTCCACCTAATATTACACCGTAATTTGAGCACATGACAAAATAATAACAAAACTAACACTGATAGTTGTATACATTTAATACATGACAACGCTCTTTGAATATGTACTATCTGAGATAGCGTGTGCTAGGGTACTTTATATCTTTTTCACACATAGAACTACGCAGTTACCTACAAAGAGATACGTCTTTAAGCTTTTTCTTTCACGTGGTACGCTTTTTTCTTTTATAGAAATATGTACCTTATTACCTTATACTGAAAGCATGTTATTTAATATTACGTTAGTTTTTGAACGATTGAATAATAAATTATGGTCAAGTTGGTAAACACTGCGAATGTGTTGTATTTCGTCTGTTGTGTTGGGGTGCCTGATGCCCCTCAATGATTTTTCTGTGTGACGTCATCCTTTAATGGTCTATAAGTAGACTGAGATGATGTCATTTTGGTATTTATATGATTTACCATACTTATAATTTTTTACTCATCTATCATTATTTATTATTTGGATTTTAAAACGATATCCCATGGAGCACCCGGTAAAGAATTGGTCTCCCACACTTCTCTGTATTCAAGATGTAAAATGTCTATTTTTTCGAGCCATTTAGAAGACACCCGGAAACTTGAGGAAAAGAGTGGGAGAACAATTCTTTGCGGGATGCTCCACAACCTATAACATTATGTACTATTGTTCTTTATAATCTATTGAAGGTATCTGCTAGGTATCGTTTGTTTTGTCGGTTTTGATGCTTGTGTTTTCAGTACTTTATTTTTGCCTATCGCCTGTATTCACCAAGAAAAACTGAGCGAACGATCAGCTGAGCAAATGATCAGCTTAAATCTCCCTCAGCATTCCTCAACGTAGATAGGTATTCACCAACGAAAATTTACAATGCTTAGCTGAGTCGAATTTGATCGTGCGTATCCATGGATACAATGTAAATATTATGAAATGAAACTGACATTTATTTACGGAAACAGCCATTAAAGTAACTAAAAAGTATATTTTTGATAATTATACAAGTAAAAATAATAATAAGCCATTTAAAAAATATATGTATCATTTAAAAAATTATATGTTTATTTTTTAAATATTTATAAATTCCTTTATTTATACAAAATCAAGACTTGAACTTAAACAGATATAACTTTGATAGCAGTCGATTTGACAGCTAGCATTTAATCGAATCATGCATTGTTGTCAAAGTAGTTTGCCGGTGAGGTTAAAATTAAAAAGAAATTATAAACAAGGATAGAAAAATAACTGAAATACTCCGTATATAACTAAAATACACAGTAATTTACCATCAAGAAATAATTTTAATTCCTTGCAATATTGAACTATTACACTATCCCTGGTATTTTATAACATATATATGTACAATATGAAAAATTATAAATAAAAATCTTGTTACTATTGTTGTATTTGTTATTTATTTGTAAAAGGCATAAGCTGTTTATACGATAAATAAATAAAAAATATTCATGTTGTTTAGTAAGTACTCTGTAACATGTTTAGTCGAAAGTAGAACCATTATAATTATTATTATTGGACAACATTAAAGTGTCGTTAACGTGCCAAAGCACCTCAATGATACTGAACAATTAATCAATTCTAGGACATTACATCCACATCATATAGAATCTCGGATGTACACAACAGCATCCATGTCAGAAGACACATTATGTTAAATTAAATTGAATGTTTTGGATACAATATGTGTCCACGTCAGTAATATAAAGCAGAATACAATATTTAATAGTAATTAGTAAATTATAAGGTTTTTAGAGCCTTTCTGAATGTCTTAAGATCTGCAGCTTGCCTACGCTAGCGAGGCAATCCATTCCAGAGGTTGGGTCCCGCCACACAAAAGGCTCTATCCCCATAATTAGTTAAAATTCTCCTCTGCGGGCTCATTTCTTGATATTTCAACCTGCACAATTCAGCAATATAAACTGGGGCATTCTCATTCTGTGCCTTATAAACTAACATTCACACTTTGGACTGCACTATAGTCTCCACTGGTAGCCAATGAAATTGCTTTAAAAGTGGAGTCATACGTGTACACCTTTGTACTCCAAAGATAACACGTGCAGCGGACTTCAAAACTGATTGCAGCCTATCGATCTGACAAGCAGGTAATCCCACTAAAATACTGTTACAATATCCTAGTCTGGATATTACCAGAGCCACAATAAGTGACTTCTTAGCGTCTAATGTGAGACACCTTTTTATCATCCCAATTTGCCGCAGCTGAAAGAAACAAGCACTGACAAGAGAACTAATGTGCTTCTCTAAAGTTAGCGAGCTGTCTTTTATGGTTCCCAGAAGTCTGACCTACGTTGACGGTGCCTTTTATGTGTGATAAGAAAGTGCGACTGCGATTGAAAGGATTGTTGTATTGCATCGAATTATTTGTGATATTTTTGTAGGTATATGTTTAATGGCCTTGTGCCGCATATGTTATTATAAATAAATAAATAAATTAATTAATCAAATAATTTATTTATAAATATACATATATATAAATTATTACATGCCGCCTACAAAAATATATTCAATAAATTGTAAATAAAACGCCAACAATACGAAAAAAGTATGGCGGACATTATAGAATAATTTTGACAGATCGACGCTGAGCAAAAGTTAATCCACCTCAATTGGCCGATCAAATTTGAGGGAAATTTTCACTCAAATCACGCTGAGGGAGCCTAAAATATGTTGGTGAATACCAATTTTGACGTTGATCGTAATTTGAGCTGATCGAACGCTCAGTTTTTCTTGGTGAATACGGGCGTATGTCTGACTAATGATTTCTGTGGGTATCACATATCTGAGTTGTCTCCTAATATTCTACAAACTGTTATTGAATGGGTTGAGAAGAGACATACATAACCTGGCAAACAAATTCATGTAGTTACTGTGTTATGTTTGTTTTATATTATTTAACTTTATATACTAATGAGCTATTGTGCCAAACTTGCAGCCATGTAAACTGGTTCCCATTGTACAGTATATAAAGACTATATAGTATATTATTATAATATGTTTGTATGCTGCCGGTATTTGCAGCAGAGCATGATTATTGTTACCCATGGGACTAAATTTCTGTTAATGGTTTTGTTTCTTTTCTATTTGGATGTATTAGTGCATTTTTTATATATATTTATAGACGCGAGATTTTAAAATGTAACAAAACGGATTGTACTCCAAGTTCAAAAATTGGACACTCGTAGCGTTAGTAGTTCTCTCATTTCTATGACCAAATACGTCACAATCTCCTTAGCTTGGAGACTAATATGATACCTAGATGTGAAAGTAAACATCAAATTTTTATGTATTATAATATTTTGTATGGAAAAAAAGAAAGGGTTAGTTAAATGAGTTAATTTTCATCCCGTGGAGCACCCAGTAAAGAATTCGTCTCCCACTCTTCTCCGTAAGTTTTCGAGTGTCCTGTAAAGGTGTTCGAAAAAAATAAAGACATTTTATTTCTTAAATTCAACGATAAGGTTTGCCACCCATCCTGAATGTTTTGATTTTATATTGGTACGAAGAGGACAGCTTGCGTGTTTATTATATGGGGATATTTTAGTTCAGGTGAATGCAACAAAACTTCGATTATTTTTATGATGATGTTCACGTCATATACCACAAGTGGGGAAGCCAGCAGACTAACCGCATGTAATAAACATATAGATTGTCCTCTCCGTGTCAAAAGTATAAGGTATGCAGAATGGGTGGCAAACCTCATCGCTGAATTATAGATGTAAAAGTTTTTATTTTTTCGAACATCCGCCTATTACAAGACATTTATTAATGAAAAATTAAATAAATAATAATTAAGTATACTAGTACCTACTACTATACATGCACGTCGTATTCCTCAAATGGGGTAGCCAGCAGACTAACCGCATGTAATAAACATATAGATTGTCCTCTCCGTGCCATTACAAGTATAAGACATTCAGAATTTAAGATGTAAAATACCTGCTTTTTACAGAACACTGGAAAATTTACGAAAAAGATAGGGAAACCAATTCTTTGCTAGGCGCTACACAGAAAATTATTACTAAGGTTAAATGGAAGTCCCCAGACTTCTGCGGTATCCGCAATTGATGATGAATCTCTTTCAATAAAGGTGTAACGAAAATTTTGAATATTTGTTATAACTAATAGTGGAAAGGTGAACCATGTACATTTTGTACAACTATTTCTTGTACATTTTGTAGTTCAATACATTGTATCTTATTAAATATGTGTAATGTAAGATGTATAAAATAAATATTAAAATATACAAAATGTATTATGTTCAAATTGAATCGTGTATTTCAGAAACCCCAAAACTCCCTTTTTTTCGAATTTCACTTTTTCGCAGAATTTAATTGTTAATGGGTAGACACATGTTATAGTGAAGAGAAACACCAAAAATCCATCAATTCAATAGAACAAATAAACCGCCAAAAATTTCATGTATTGCAGAAACACCAAAAATCCGGGAGTTGTGGTGTTTCTGCAATACACTCTGAATATACGATAGTGAAACACACTGATGATAATGCACCTTATTATCGACCAAGATCACTCTTTTAGGCTACGCAATAGTAATAGAGATATTATTCGTTTTCCCACAAAAACAGCATACACACAAGGTTGTATACCAATAAATACGTTGAAAATGCAGGACATAAAAAAACTTGAAAAGTATATTCCCGATGAGGAGGGAATTTCAGCATTTTACACAGAAATTTTTGATTGGCCGACATGTGACCCCAATAAAGATGCTAGCCCAGATGAAGATTAATTTTTATTATTGTTATTTAGATTTGAAAAAAAAAAAATTTATATAAAAACAGATTTTTTTACTTTTATGTTCACCCATAAATACGTGTATTGCAGAAACACCAATAATCCAACAATTTCAAAACTCAAATTTGTTTAATTTTTTACTCTTATCGTATCCGTTAGCATTAAAACTATAGTTCTCTCTCATACACAAAAATACGTTTTCCACAAAAAATTACAGTATTCACTTTTTTTCGATTTCCCAATAAATTGATTCTAAGGAGTTTTGGGCTTTCTGAAATACACGATTCAATTGTTTTGTGGGTTGGCTGTCGACAAAGGAACGGACTACTAACGCTACGAGTGTCCAATTTTTGAACTTGGAGTACAATCCATAGTCATGGGTAACAGATCACTTTGAGGCGACCCGACCCGTTCGGGTCCACTGATAGCAGTGAGCCGAACATATGATTCGGGTCACGGGTCTTTCCGGTTACAACCCAGATCTTTGTCTTTAGCTCGGACCCGTTTCCGCTGTAGGTACATACACGGGTCACGGGTCTTTCCGGTTGCAGCATATACCTGTGTCTACGGGTCGGAGCTGTTTCCGGTGTTGATAGCTTATTGTCTATGATCCACTATGTCTTTCATACGGTATGGAGATTTTTACACTTAATATCTGAACGGAGTACTCAATAATTATAAGAATAATAATAATGACATTTATTGGCCATAAAATATTTATTTATTTACATAACAAACAGCTGTATCAGCCTTTACAAATAATACAAATTAAAAAAAAACAGTCAAGAGAAATAATGCATAAACAAAGAAAAACAATATAAATAAAGGAAAAAAAACAACATACTACCAATTAATTTCAATTAGGAAAATACTTTTTATTGTGAACTGTGCAAAGGTTTAGTTGAAATAAATAGTGGATAAGCTATTGATTAAAGGTAAACATTTTATATGAAAAAGTATTGGTTTCATAAAATGTTTCGCCATGATATTTTTTTGTGAAATATTTTGTGTTTGTGTATTGTAGTATTATTTTGTGAAAAATGTTTTTAGAGACTAGCAAAACTTTGCGATACTTTCCAGCAATAAAACACAATATATTATTAGAATACGGATTTGTATGTATGGGAAGCGGCGTGATGGTATGTATGTATGTATGGGTAAGTACAAACGGTCATTCTATTCAATTTGTGAACAAAACATACAGAACTTACGTGTCATCCGCTTAAACGGATCCTACATGTCATCGTCTCAAACAGATCTTTCGGGTCATCGGGTCCTCACAGATCCAACGGGTCTCCGCTCAAACAGATCATTAGGACCCGTTGACCCGTAAGATCCGTAGGTGATCTGTAGACCCGCGGGTCAATTTGGAAGGACCCGAACATTTGACTCGGGTCGGATCTGTGTTACACATGACTAACAATCCATTTTTTTACATTTTAAAATCTCGCTTTATAGACTGTTGTATTATTGATTTGTCATGCATATGTATTAAACCTATTGTAAAAGGTAAATTGCCGTTTATTGATCAAATAAATAAATAAATCAAGTATTTATGCCATATAATATTATGTGTTAGGTACTTCGTTATCGATTTCGCCAAATGTTTGCGATTGTTAATAAACTAAGAACAGACATTTCTATATAAATGCTTCATATTATAAAAATGTCTCACAACTGTTGCATAGTTGTTGCTTCGAATATAAGTGAAATACATAACCTAATTAGTATTAAAGTATAAAATAAATATCAGGACAGTTGAAAGAAAATTGAGAGACTTTATATTTGACAGACCCACTTACCCGTAAAGAAAGTATTGACATAAACTAAACTTTTGTCAACCAAACCACCAAAAAAATTTACCCTAACATAGGTATAGCAAAAAACTTGAAGAAAGGAGAAGACAATCCGATCCGGAACTATGACGATTTGACGCAGGGTTGCCAGATTGTGTTGCCAAAATTACCTTACTTTGGTGAAAAAAATACCGTACAATTACCGCGTACACATCGGAAATACAACAGTACCTTTTCAAAGTGTACGTGTATTTCTACCCCCCCGTCGCCAAATTTTCGAAATGGTATAGGAATTTGGAATATTTCAAAAACTCCTCGGTTTTCTTAATGAATATTTTCTTACACAGTACCTTTTTTTTTACAATGTAACGGGTATTTGTACCGATGATTGTTTATGTCAATACCGGATAATTGTTAGTCGTACGGTAATTTGTTAAAATTATTACCGTACGGGGAATGAAATTACCAGAAATTACCGTACAAATACGGTAATTACCGTACGTCTGGCAACGCTGATTTGACGAATCCATCCATAGAAATAATATTTTTTTCATAGATTTTTATATATAATACCATAGATATATATACTACATAACTGGATAAATAACTTCTATGATTTTGTATGTTCTTGGCGCGGTCCAAAAAATTCTAGAGTTTGACGTTTCTGTTAGGCAAAAGACAAGTGCGTGTTTCCGTGTTTATAAGTGCGCTTTAAGGATTTTTCGACGTTTTAAATTATAATTTACTCTCCTAATCGCTAAAATGGTTATTTCATGTTCGTCTTATAATTGCACAAATCGATGGAGTAAAGGGACTTTAAAATAATACTACTATAAGACAAAAGTATACTAATAACTAATTACTTTTAGTAATGTTTTATATTTTATGATTATATTTTAATTGAATCCGATGTATTAAGTATGATAGTTTCATATGCTGCAATATTATTTGTTATTTGAATGTATTTTAATTATTTTGTGATTAGATCTATTAATGCTTCAAAAATTATTGTATTTGCTTCAAAATATACAGATAAAGTATTTACAAATAACTTGTTTTATTTAAGTATTTACCCCAGTTTCCTGTGTTAACAATCCCGTGATTCCTATAATATTTATTATATAAAATTATTTATATAAAATTTTGTATCGGATTACTCCGTGTACTTGGATTATTCCCTGATGGGATATATTATATTTCCGACGTTTCGGATGAACATGGTCAGCCATAATCATGTTTTTTTTAAAGTAAGATAATATCTTTCTGTAATAAATTTCTGATTTATATTATAAATCAGAAATTATCTAAGAATAGAGAGAAGGAAGATAAAATGGTGATAATAAAATAAGTCTACATACATGTGTGTAGCTATAATGCTATCGTAAAAGAAAATTAGTAAAAATAATACTGTAGGGTTGTGTAATGTAGTAATAATATTATTTGAGTTCAAATAATTGATATAGAGGGAAAAAATATGGTAATGGCATAGATACCTATATACACATAATAAGTAATAATAGTAGCAAATAGATGTAGTTTCTGGTGTCATAAAATGACCCTAGAAAATGCTGATCATTCCTATAATATTTATTTATTATATCCTATTTTAGTGATATTACATTTTTTTTAATACACACATTTTAGTTTAATTGGTATTTGTTTTAAATTAACGGTAATTAGAAGTAAAATAAAATATTTCTTGTTTTATTTGCTGTGAAGGAGGCACCTTATTTAATTGTCGATTCCAGAAATATTTATCAACAGTAAAAATATGACATCTGTATCATCATGTAGGTACACTGTTCATAATTAATTTTTGTATAAGAAATCGATGATTACAATAACAGTTTCTGCGAGGCGAGGATTTTTTATAGCCTTTCATACTATGAAAATTCGGCCATTTTTAAACTTTTGCCTAACAGCACAATTTGCCGCCAAATTGTAATTGGCTCGCGATACGCGGCGAGTTATTCATCCAGTTATGTAGTATGTATATCTATGTATAATACCCATACAAAACAAATGTGATATTTCAAAGGAAAAGTAATATTCACGAAATTGTTGCCATATGTAGAATTATTTTTTTGGTTACCACGTACGTTTAATTATTTTTGGGCACCAATAAATAAAACCTGCAGAAATAAAATCTAACTTGGATAAAAACTTTAGGAAGTATGTATTCGAATTAGATTTTATTTTTGCCGGTTATATTTTTGCCGGCAAAAATAAAATAAGCAAAAGTAAAACTGGCAATAATAAAATCCAATTCGAATACAAATTTCCTAAAGTTTATATTCCATGTAGATTTTATTTATGACTAAAATCTACTTCGAATACTAATTTCCTAAAGTTCATATTCGAATTAGATTTTATTTTTACCCGTTTTATTTTATTTTTGCAAATAAAGAAAGAAAATATTTCACCAAAAAATCCAAATGATATTATTGTAGCAACAATTTTCCTCCATAGAAAACTATATTTGACAGATATCTGACATTGGGGCCTACCATCTCAATGAGTTCCGAACCCTGACTCATTTACAAAAGTGAGGCAAAAAATCTATGAATTTTTGACAGAACGGTTGGCGAAAGCGTGTGGTGTTTCCTACATTTTATGAAGTATTTCTCGCATTTTTATTAAAATATATCATTTTTACATTTATAAAAACGTAATTGGACATTTTTTGAAGTTCTTGTCAACGTTTCAAGCGATTTACCACACTTTTTTTCGCCAACCGATCTGTCAAAAGTGCCGAAAAATGGTGCCTCACTTTATTACAATGAAAACACATACGAGTACTCCATCTAGGTATTATATATAAAAATCTATGATAATACCTAGATGGAGTACTCGTATGCATTTTCATTGTAATAAAGTGAGGCACCATTTTTCGTCACTTTTGACAGATCGGTTGGCGAAAAGGAGTGTGGTAAATCGCTTAAAACGTCGACAAGAACTTCAAAAAATGTCCAATTACGTTTTTATAAATGAATCGATGAATGTTAAAAGGTACCCATGTCCCATTTTTTATGGTTTTGAGTTAATGATGTAATTTTCCATTCTGAACCATTACTCGTAGTTTGAGTGTAAAAAGAAGCTAAAAATCATAGAATTTCATTTAAAATCAATACCACGAATATTGAAGTTGAGTGTTAAAAGGTACTCATGTCATCAACATAGATACCTTTTAACATTCAATTTGCGATTGCCTATGATTTTTTATCCTATTGTAATCTACGATTATTTCTAGAGCATTGTCAAATTTTGATGTTATTTGCATTTTACGAATACAAGAGGTGGGAGCTGGTTGTTATTTTTTAAAAATGGAGGATAATGGTGAACAGGTTTTGAAAAAAATTATGAGGGAGTTAAAAATGTTGAACTTCATAAGAGGAATATTATAAAGAGATCAAGATTGCGTGGCTAGGAATATATAAATCAATGAGGCAATCTTACTACTGCAAAAAAGTAGGAAAATACTGCATATAAGAGTTATACAAATGCTTAAAATTCTTCGAAATAGTCCCCTCCTGCATTAAAGTACTTGCGGAGACGTGTCTGTGACGCCTGGAAGGCACCCTGAAAATCCTCCACAGGAATGCTTTTCAAGAACGTTGTAACACGCATTTGGATGTTTTCAGCGGACTCCCAATGCTTTCCTTTCAGCTCTTTCTTCAGTCGGGGGAACAAAAATAAAGTAACAGACATCTAAATCGGGACTGTAAGGGGGCTGGGGAACCATTGGGGGTAAGTCCAAGTCAGGCGGTCCAGAAATAAATAAAATGGTTGCTTGACCATCTCAGAAAAAATTGATATTTTGTATGCTATCACCCCAATATGTTGGTAGTTCAAAATGATAATTATTTTAATTTTATTGGTTTTAGTTTTTGTGTGGCGGCCATATTTGTTTTACTAGGCGGAGACATTTTCGCAGTTTAAAGGGTTTGCGAAAACTTAAATATCTCAGGTCCTATTTATTTTATCAACATGAAACTAATAGCAGTTTGTTTATAAAAATATAAGCTTTAAGGTTGTTTACAAACATTTTCACCAAAATATAATTTTAAGGGATGAAATTTCAGTCTACATTCTTAACTCTCTTTTGTAAAAACTCCCATTTTCACGGAAAGATTTTGGACGAAGGGAAAGAGTCCACACATCAAAACTTTTTTTGACAAACAACTAGGTACTAGTTGTATTTGATAAACAAAATTTCAAGTCTGAGACTTGACCCCTCTTTTCAAAAAAAAATTTCAAAAATTGGAAATTCTCAAAATTTTCCATTTTCCGAGCTCAATATCTCTGGTGGGGGACCAGATAAAAATTTGAAATATCACCCCATAATAGACCTGTACCATAGTATTATGAGGCAAAAATTTGGAGTTTGAGATTTTACTACGAACAGAGATATGGCAATCACAAAATGTCCAAAAATTAGTACTTCAACAGGCATACCGCATCGGCATAACTATATAGAATATAAAATTGTATACTAATATTTAATCAATGTATAATAAATAATATTTACAAAATAGAATTCTTAGTATAATACCATGTTATATAATTAAATATCTCGATTGTGTGTGTGTGGGAGGGGCTAAAACTCTGGGAGAACTGGCAGTCTGAATCAAAATAATGCACACTTCAGTGGGTGAATATAATGCATTAAGTCGATTAATATGTGACATGTTCTTGGCAAAAAGGACATTATATACAAATTTAAAGGCTTACTGTTATACACACATAAAATTTAAAGCAAACTTCTTTCTAGTAGCTAATACATATGGGCATACGCATAGTCTTCAACTAATTTTTGTGTACAACGAAGAGCTGAGAGATAGCCTCGCATAATTGAGGGGTGATAGTGTGATAGCGACCAGTCACAGTTATAAGTTCCATTGGTGCGAGCTTTCTTAGAATGTTCTTCATAGGTACCCAGGTCTTATCACCTCTTGAAATTTTGAACGAGGTTCGTGGTCCAGCTGGCTCATAAAAGTGAACTTTCAGGTCATTGTTTTCGATGCTCACTTCCTCGATAACTCCAAGGTACCATTGCTCTTCATATATGCATGTAACTATGTCTTCTTTCTAGAGGGATAATGAGGCAGTTTTTGACACACGCACGTCATCAAAGTCGTCAGAAATTGAAGTTAGATAGCACCTTATGACTGTATCATTTATCGGAACATATTTGTGGTATGACCGAGTTTTAACAACAGGTAAACAGCTCTTCGTTGTACACCAAAATTAGTTGAAGACTATGCGTATGCCCATATGTATTAGCTACCAGAAAGAAGTTTGCTTTAAATTTTATGTGTGTATAACAGTAAGCCTTTAGATTTGTATATAATGTCCTTTTTGCCAAGAACATGTCACATATTAATCGACTTAATGCATTATATTCACCCACTGAAGTGTGCATTATTTTGATTCAGACTGCCAGTTCTCCCAGAGTTTTAGCCCCTCCCACACACACACAATCGAGATATTTAATTATATAACATGGTATTATACTGCAAGAATACAACATACCACTATCTATCATAGAAGTTCTAAAGGATATTAATAGAAACAGTAAAACTCAAATTAAAGTGGGGAGCGAATTGTCAAAACCAATTAAGGCTGCAGTAGGAATAAGACAGGGAGATAGTCTGAGCCCCTTTTTGTTTAACCTGATAATGGACAAAATAATTGAGGAAGTAGCATCTTTGGGCCTCGGATATAAAATGGGCAACGGTGTGGTCAATGTACTTTGCTATGCTGATGATGCAGCCTTGATGGCTGAAACAGAAAATGATCTACAGCGTCTACTGTACAGATTCCATCTCACATCCAAGAAGTACAATATGAATGTGTCCATTGATAAAACAAAATGTTTGGTGATTTCAAGACACCCTTTAAGATGCAAACTAGTTATTGATGATAAACCTATTGAACAAGTTGCATCATTCAAATATCTAGGGGTTGAAATTTCTAACAATAGTGACCTGTACAACGAAGTGAGAGAGCAGACCAATAAAGCCTCAGTTGTAGCCGGATGCCTAAAGAGTACCATATGGAGAAATAAACACATGCTAACTGATAGTAAAGTCCGAATATATAAAACCTGTGTTAGACCAATTATGACATATGGTGTAGAAACAAGAGCAGACACGGTACGAACAAAAAATCTACTAAGAACATCAGAGATGAAAACATTACGTGCTATTGCGGGCAAAACTCTCAGAGACAGAATAAGAAATACTGAGATAAGGAACATATGCAACACGGAGGACATCGTAAGATGGAGTAGGAAAAGGAGACGATTCTGGAGAGACCATGTAGATCGGATGGCTGAAAACAGAATCGTACATATGGCTGCTAAAGAAACACCAGTCGGTTCACGTCCCCGAGGAAGACCACCAAAAAGATGGAAAGACAGCTGGTCTTCAGCATCACAAGAGGCACCAACTTCTGACCTAACAGATCGATGATCTACATTACGAGGAAGAAGAAGAAAATTCTATATAGTTATGCCGATGCGGTATGCCTGTTGAAGTACTAATTTTTGGACATTTTGTGATTGCCATATCTCTGTTCGTAGTAAAATCTCAAACTCCAAATTTTTGCCTCATAATACTATGGTACAGGTCTATTATGGGGTGATATTTCAAATTTTTATCTGGTCCCCCACCAGAGATATTGAGCTCGGAAAATGGAAAATTTTGAGAATTTCCAATTTTTGAAATTTTTTTTTGAAAAGAGGGGTCAAGTCTCAGACTTGAAATTTTGTTTATCAAACACTACTAGTATCTAGTTGTTTGTCAAAAAAAGTTTTGATGTGTGGACTCTTTCCCTTCGTCCAAAATCTTTCCGTGAAAATGGGAGTTTTTACAAAAGAGAGTTAAGAATGTAGACTGAAATTTCATCCCTTAAAATTATATTTAGGTGAAAATGTTTGTAAACAACCTTAAAGCTTATATTTTTATAAACAAACTGCCATTAGTTTCATGTTGATAAAATAAATAGGACCTGAGATATTTAAGTTTTCGCAAACCCTTTAAACTGCGAAAATGTCTCCGCCTAGTAAAACAAATATGGCCGCCACACAAAAACTAAAACCAATAAAATTAAAATAATTGTCATTTTGAACTACCAACATATTGGGGTGATAGCATACAAAATATCATTTTTTTCTGAGATGGTCAAGCAACCAGTGCTGGACCGCCTGACTTGGACTTACCCTTGGGGTACTGCTTCGGGCCATCAAGGGGGCCAATGATGTATGCTCATTCTTACTAGATTATGTGATGGAAGAAGTGTCTGAGTCCGTGGAAGAAATTTATCTAGATTCTGACTCTGGTGTTGGGCAAAATCGGAACATTAGGATGTGTCGAGCTTTTGTGGATACAGGACGATAAAAAAAATGTGCACCACTTTCCTGTAAGAGGATACTCGTTTTTGCCATGCGATAGGGATTTTGGCTTGATAAAGGAAAAAATCAAACGTTTTGACTGAATATATCTGCCTTAAGAGTATGTGGAGATGATCGTGCACTGTGCCAAAACACGGCAATTCACAATCAAAATGGTGACCACAGACATGATAATAAATTTCGAGCAATGGTGGCCAGAATTTTATAAAAAATACTAACTCTGTAGAAACGTCGAATTCTCGTGTTCCATATGGCAAAAAGTTAGTTTTAATGTTACTCAGTTTATGTAATTTGAATCTCTTCACAATCAGAAAGGGGTAGCTATTGCAAATCCATATGTAGACAGCTTTGTAAAACATGCCTTTGATTTACGAATAAGATCTGCTGAAAATATAAGGATGCCATCTATTAAAGCATATCCGAGTGGCAAAGTGAAAATAAAAAAAAATAATAGACGACGTGATTACATTACTGAAATATATTTTATTTATATTATCTTTACTGTATAATGATTAAAAACAGTAACATATAAGGTATACATTCAAATTAAATACAATCAATATACAGAGGGCGAGTTTATCGCAAAGGCGCGATCTCTTCCAACTAACCCAATATATTGGTCCTGATGCAGCAGAATTTTACCAAGATATTATTAAGTGGGATTGCACAGAGGTAGCAGACCAAGGAAACATCGAAATAGAGGACTGACAGATACTTAATTGTGGCTTTTGGGAAGATTTTTGAATTTTTAAAAAATTGATTGTTAAAAGTGCCAGAAATATATGTATATTTTTTTAATATATGTAATATATTTTTTATATATTTTTCTCTTTCATTCAATCAACTATACCCTATTTTTATTATTTAGTTAAAAAAATGAAAGAAAATTTCGCTCTAGACTGAAATATTCAGTTTTTTTTAAATATCTCCATTTATTGAAAAAATAACATAGGTACCTTTTAACATTCATCGATTCAAATGTAAAAATGATATATTTTTATAAAAATGCGAGAAATACTTCATAAAATGTAGGAAACACCACACGCTTTCGCCAACCGTTCTGTCAAAAATTCGTAGATTTTTTGCCTCACTTTTGTAAATGAGTCAGGGTTCTAGGTTTTGTATGGAATTCTGTGATTTTTTTACGTCACTTAAGGAAGTTGTTGCCATATATAGAATTATTTTTCGCCAGTTTTTGGATTTTTCGTCAGTTTTTTTTATAGGAAAAAAATCGGAGCTATGATACTTAAGGAAATTTATATTCGAACTAGATTTTATTTTTGACGGCAAAGATAAAATCTATCTTTTAGTTTGAATATAATTTACCTATATAAGGTATCGTACACATTATTTTTTCTATAGGAAAAATACTCGACAACGGGTGGGATCAATTTATATTCCAGTTAGATATTATTTTTGCCGGTTTTAGTTTAAGCAAAGGCTATAGAAAAATAGAAAGAAATTATAAAACTTATCTACGGTGAACGATTTCCATCGCAGTTTAGCGGCCCCACCGGTTGTCGAGTATTCTTTCCCGTTGTTTTTGCATATTTTGCATAGAAAAACTAATATGAACCAAAATTATTTCCAGTTTAATAATGAATTTTATAAAATTAATAATTCTTTGCCCATGGGCAATCAGCTATCTCCACTTTTGAGTGAATTATATATGGATGAGTTTGAAAATAATGTTTTTAATTCTAATAACCAATTACTAAATTATGTTTTTAAATATGTGAGATATGTTGATGATATTCTATGTGTGTGGACTGGTAGTAAAAGACAATTAGATATGTTTTTAAATTTGTTAAATAGTTTTGATGACAACATTCAGTTCACAATAGAATTGGAAAAAAATAACACATTAAATTTCTTAGACTTAAGTTTATCCATTGTAAATTCTAGATTTAAGTTTAGCATTTATAGAAAACCTTCATATACAGACACGCTCATCCATGCCTCTTCTTGTCACCCAATATCACAAAAAATGGCTGCTTTCCATTCAATGATTCATAGGTTATTGAATATACCCTTAGATAAGGATGAATTCAATAAAGAATTAAATATTATCAAACAGCTTGCTATAGTTAACGGTTATGATGAAAAAGTAGTTATGAATATTTTAAATAAGAAAAAAAAGAGATTAATGTTCAATAAATAATCTGTACCTGAGACTTAAGTGCATTTTTGACAAAAATGCCAAAGTTACGAAAAAAGCGAAAATAACACATAAGTCGTAAGTCTTAAGTACAGAAATGCTTAGGGTCTATACTATAGGGTCTATGTAATAAGCTGTATATACTATATACATCTTATTACTAGTAAAATGTCGAGATTTTTTCGATTAAAAAATTGAATTTGAAAATGGCATTTTAGTACTTAAGACTAAATGGCTCTCAGGTACAGTATATATATCCAATTTCCACTAACTCATGTGATAAACCGTGGAGAAAATTAGTGTATATCGGTAGTATTTCTACAAGTATTGCAAATGTCTTAAAACGTGATTATCGTTGTGCTTTTTACACTACCAACAATATTAATAAATTAATTTTTAACAATAAAGATAAGAGGAATAAGTTGGATGAGAGTGGAATATATTGCATCTGGTGTAATGACTGTAAAGCCAGATATATAGGACAAACAGGAAGAGCAATCAATGCGAGGTTAAAGGAACATCATAGAGCGTTCAGGGGGCTTTCTGCACTTTCAGAAATGGCAGACCATTGTTTTCAGAATGACCATTCTTTTAATGTTGAAAATGTAATGGTCTTACATTCTGAGGGTAAGGGACGTAAACTGAACGTTCTGGAATCATTGGAGATTAATAAATGTCTATCTAACAAAGTGGACATTATTAATGTCCAAACTCCTTTGACTTCGCCATTGCTTTGTTCAAAAACACCCCCACCTAATATCCCTTAATATCTTATGTATTATAGACGTTGTTTTCTCTTGTAAATTTAGTTTATACTCCGCCCTGATGATGCCAATATATTGGTGAAAGCGCTAGGCGTAATTGTAGTATACTTTGGTATACATTAATGTGAAACATAAAACAGTGTTTTTTTTTTTATATTTTATATTATTAAAATGTTGTTTCACAATGTCAACACTGAAACAGTAAATTTAATTAAAAACTAATGTCTACGAACATACGAAACATGAAGAAATTGTTGCTACATTATTGTACATTAAGGGTTTTCCCACCACTTTCCCCTGGATGTTTTAAGAGCTGAGCTCCTATATCATCCAGACTCAACGAAACAAAAGAAAAATTCAAAGGGAGGGCTCAGGCAAAAATAA
Organism: Athripsodes cinereus; assembly: GCA_947579605.1. Taxonomy (NCBI): domain Eukaryota; kingdom Metazoa; phylum Arthropoda; class Insecta; order Trichoptera; family Leptoceridae; genus Athripsodes; species Athripsodes cinereus. The sequence continues at coordinate 14,545,781 of OX388309.1, forward strand.
ACATTATATTGTTGCTACAATATAATGTTTATTTTTGGCGATTTTTTCCTTATTTTTCTTATTCGTTGTGTTTGTGAAAACATATGGGTTAGAAACCATATCGCCAACTATAGCAAGTGTCGACAAGCTAAAATGCTCCTAAAGATCTATGGAAAGACGAATGTTAGGGGTGAGTCTGAGAGATAAAATTAGTAACGAAGACATCAGACAGTCACAGGTATTATGGATCGTGTTGCAAAGCTCAAGTGGCAATGGGCGGGTCATGTTGCGAGACGAAACGATGGTATAGATGGATTCCTAGAATCCTCAAATGGCGACCATGGAGTAGCAAAAGAAGCATCGACAGACCACAAAAGGGATGGACTGACGACATTACTCCAATTGCGGGAAGGAAACGGATACAGAGGGCACAGGACCGCGACGTTTGGAAGAGTCTGGGTGAGGCCTGTATCCAGCATTAAGGGTTGTACCCTCCCTTACCCGTGGATGTTTCAGGAATGGTAGTTCCTATGCCATCCACACTCATCGTGCAAAATCTTTATTTATATGAGAGGCCTCAGAGATTGCCTGAAGGGCTCCCCCCGACAAAACCTCCCGAACAGTTAATTACAACCGTTAATGTCCCTAGGGTTGTAATAATATGTCTTAAAACTTAAACGATACATTCTTACATTCCAACTTGCTAGAGGTTTTACAGTGTTTCTTAAAACTAAAACAATACATTCTAACTTACAGTTACGTAATACTACGTACTAAGACTGCTTAAAACTATTACAATTAAATGTTCAGGTTTATTACAGTGTTGAAGTATACTCTCCATCTAAAGATAAAACCCCCACCCGCTAGGATTAGCACCCCAAAACAATGATTCCTAAGACAAACCTTAAAGAATCACCAACCCGATGGTACCGTCGCCAAGGGCTGCGGGTCTCAGCACCAGACAGACAATACACATACGAGTATCTCAATACGATGACATCTGCATGCTACGCAGTCACAATACGGCACCTGGAACACTAATATCACAAATTGATCAGTAACAGAAACAAGTATTAAAATATATAAATGTACAAGGCAAGCACAAAAACAAACACCTGTGATCATCCTATCAAATTGAAAGGAGTCATGTCAGTCCCGGTCATTTTAAGCTCATTCAATATCTGATGGCACAGAGCCTGGCTGGCGTAGTATCTCCCAGTTAGACTTCCACTCTTCAACAAACTTTACGAAACATCCGAAGTTTGAAGGGTTCAAGTTAGTTCCCCAAACCATGCAGGTCGAGGAGTATCCAAAGTTAAGCCACACATCATAGTATCCCTCGCTTATTTCATGATTTCGCAGTTCCAAAGAATGTGATCAGCATATTGAGCATCTCCACCACACGGACACCAAGGTTCATCAGCAAGATTGAGCTCGAACAGCTTTGCCTCCGGATTACCATGACCCGTAACCAGCTGCGATGAGAAATGGTCCAACATGATAAATCTGCGTTTCATTCGCACTCTGACATCGGGGAAAAAGCTGTAGACAAGTCTACCATTTCAAACGAGTGGATGGCCTTGAGAAGAATAGAATAGAAGTCTACCATTTGTTCCCGAGTCCCACCGCTCTTGCCGCACCTCCATTGTTCTCTCATGTATTTCGCCCATAGCCCTGCTCAAGCCTTCTCTGCCCTCTAATGGTCCAAGCACAAGTCCAAAGTATTCGACTGAACCCTCCAGCCTCAATCTTCGCTTTGCTGCAAGTTGACGCACCTCAAGATCGGCAGGCAGCACACCGGCAATAACCGGCAGACCATCACTTGCCGCTGTTCTATAGGCTCCTGTAACACATAGAAGGGGATATCTTTGTCCTCTACGGAGACATGAAGCAACAGATCCTACAGAAAGCCTGTGGAACCACACTCGTGCAGCATATGCCACCTGAGGCACAAAAGTTGCACGATATATAGTCATGAGCGATTTTGGCCGAAAGCCCAAAGTTCCTCTACTTAATCTTCTCAAGGTTGTAAACAACGATATATCCAGCAGTGGAGAGATGGCTGACTAGTAAGTAAGTAAGTTGTGTTTGTGGTTTAGCCCACACTTTTACAAATTGTAATATTTTGTATTTCAGCCTATTACCATCATTATTAAAATGTGCATTCAAATAAGTTTAATTGGAAATTAAAATGTTTGCATTAAATTATATTTGAAACTTAGCGGCTCCACCATCTTCAAGTTTCGTAAATATTACTTTTCCCATGGAAAAAGTACTCGACAACGGGTGGACCCGCTAAACTGTAATATTTATATTTGAACTAGATTTTATTTATGCCAGCAAAAATACATTTCCTAATGTTTCGAATATAAATTTCCTAAGGTTTTAGATACACCCCCGGGAATCGGCGGAATGAAGTACCTACAGCCTTCTCCAGAGATTACAAAAACCGACTGGATTGGTATATACGTATGTAGAAAGTATCAAGACGGTACCCCTGATTCGGTTTCAGGGAGGGAGTGGGAGTCTTGGACACTGTAGTCACCTTGGTCATCGACTCATAGATGTTCATAGGTACATCCTTATCCATGTGAAAACTCTTGGAAAGTGTATGCTTGGACATCAATAGGTAGTGTTTTCGATTTTTTATGTTATTATTTCTAAAATCTATGCAAAGCTTAATCATTTGAGCATTCCTTCTACCCCTACCTCCGTTGTCCGCGATCATCTCTCCGAATGTGAGTTAATAATAAACTGGTGCAACCTCCTCTCAGTTAAGAGAACTGTTCATAGGGAATTGCCGTAGGGCAAAGTGTTCTTACCAATTTGTACACACATGAAGTCTCGCAGTCTCTCCCTACGTGGAAGATTTGTTCTATAATGCTCCAATAAATCCTTAAACACCTTCCACGTCTCTTTACAATCTTATTCAATCAATCTCCATTTTTTTCTCTTAACTTTTACACTTTCCTCCCAGAAATCCTAATGTATAGAATTCTCCAGAAAATTTCACCCAGATACTAACATATAGGTACGTTCATGGTTTCTATACTTTAAGGCAGCTCAAGAACATAAGGAAAAATATATCAACCGACGGAGCTAAAACCATAATTACTCATTCGTCGTATCACGATTGGATTACTGCAATGGCATCCTCGCAAATCTTCCGCAATATCAACTCCAGAGGATTCAGTCCGTTATTAATGCGGCTGCACGTTTCATTAATCAACTGAATCGCTCTGCACACATATCTGCCACCCTTCAATCTCTTCACTGGCTCAGATGTCCGGAGAGAGTTGAATTTAAAGTGTGTTTGACAGTATTTAAGGCACTTCATGCTATGGCCCCAGAATATATCATGGAACTCTGTGGTAGACAGGCGTTAAGTCATAGACAGACAACACTTAGGTCTTGTCAAGATATTACAACTAAATTGGAGGTGACCAGTACTTTATCGAAACCAGTGTACGTGGAGCGTGCTTTTGCAATATATGCACCTGTAGTCTGGAACAGGCTTCCACAAATGATCAGAGAAACGCAGGACATATCTCGTTTCAAGAACCAACTGAAGACTTATCTATTCAAGAAATCTCCGGAATAATCCAAGCACAACCTTAGTTAGCAAAGAGCGCCCTTGAAGTGGATTTTTTTCACAAAACGGCGCTTTAAAAATCATCCAAATAATAATAACAATAATTCATTTTGACACACATGATTACATTGCAACATGATGTGGAGGGAGAGGGGGGGGGGGCAACGTATATGCAATGCAACGGTCATGGGGGGCAACAACGGTCTGTGGTGCATGATGTACGGTATAAAATGTAATGATTGTTAGGAGGTATGTTGTTTTTTTATATGGATACAATTAACTATTCTCATATGTTATATAAAATAGATATCGCACAATAAGGTTAAAAACAAGAATTGGTGAAAGTGCTCATACATACTGTGATGAAATGAATATATACATCATCATCATCATCATCGCCCTCAACGCTCCTCTCGGGAGCACAGGGCAGAAACCAGCCTCCTCCATTCAGAGCGTCTCTGTGCCAATTGCGTCACCTCTTCCCACGACATTCCTTGCGCTCTGATATCGTTGTCATAGGAACGGTGTATTGTGAAAGAGGGACGCCCGGGCCGACGGAACCCCTATATACAAGACGGTATATATTATTTTTATATACCTAGATCGAATATTTGTAGTAGGTAATTAATTTGGGAATGAGACAGTGCAATCTCAAGTGGTTGTTGAACACAACTAGCTATGTAGGAGACAGAGACAGGTATATTTTGGTGTGTGTCAGATAGAGATGGATGTAGTTTTTTTTTGTTGCTTTGGGTCGACATTTTCAGGATCTGAAGAGAGAACAAATATTACTCGGGGCAGTTTAGTTTTGAACCTAGGAGAGGTGGGACTGAGAGGTGGGAGATGGATGTAGTTTTTTTTTTGTTGCTTCGGGTCGACATTTTCAGGATCTGAAGAGAGAACAAATATTACTCGGGGCAGTTTAGTTTTGAACCTAGGAGAGGTGGGACTCAATCATATCTGACCACCGGTGTGGCGCGGAGGTTAACGCACTTGCCTTTGAGTCACAAGGTCCCGGGTTCGATTCCCGGCCAGGGCAAAATGAAGAATGACCTTTTTCAAATTGTCCTGGGTCTGGGTGTTACATGTATATGTGTTTAGTGCATTGTATATGTGTATCGCCGTGTTAGTACCCATAATACAAGATTCATATCTTAGTTTGGGACTAGTTCGGTCTGTGTGAATTGTCTATACGTGTTATGTTATGTTATATTAATCTCAGTGTTTGAATTCGACATATTTTAATATTTATTTACCCACCTTCGTAGTAGTTAGTACATTATATTTTAGTGATATTTCCACATTTGGGAATATATATAGATCATCCTAAATTACTTTTAATTAACATTTAAAATCCGTGAGCCTGCCAGCTGTCATAAGATAAGATTTTTCAATATTATTAATTTATTTATATCTAGGTGTCGTGATATTTAGGAGGATATTGTTGTCTACAAAGTAGTCGTCGTACACAAGGATTTATTTAATTTTACAGATTTTGAAAACAAAGGAATTATGTGTTATGTATATTTATTTTCAGTATTATTGTATGTATGTATGTACCTGTGACTGATTTTATATAGCGCCGTCCCACAAACCTAATACTAGACCGATGGCAGTGGCGTACCGACCTACCTAATATTATACTTTTATTTAATTTATTTTACCATAACGAAAGATTATGCAGTTTGGAGAGAAGTTGTATCTTGAGCAGGATATTATTTAATTATTAATTTAATTACATATTTTATCATCGAATGTCATTTGTATTCTACGAACTTACTGGATTTTTCTACTTATTCAACATGCTGTAATTGCTGCGATATCATGGAAGGAACAAATTTGACATTTTGCATGACACTAATCATAAGTAATATTTATGTATTTATTGGTCTTAATATATTTTTATTTGACTTACATGATACCTAAATTCACCTCACCATAAATATGTAGTCTTTTATAGCTAAATCTTGTCGAGATTACCTTATGGATATGGATCCCTTCTGCCTATCGACACTAGACTAGCTACCTTGTGTCTATAGTCAGTGTTGGGCAAAAATCAATTGTAGAAACAATTGACAATTAACAATTAAATTGCCAGTTTTTAATTGCAATTAACAATTGAAATTTCAATTGTTAATTGCGAGTAGCCGCAATTTACAATTGATTAGTTGTAATTGTAGAACTTTGCAATTACAATTGATTAATTGTTAATTGTAAAATGCATAAAAAAAATAAACAATTAACAATTAAAAAAATTTGAAGTAATGTGTATGTTTGAAACTAACCGGTATCCGGCCTTCCACATCTATGTATCTATACCATCATGACATTTCCCACATATGGGGTAGACACTTAGTCAGTAGACTAATTATATGCAATAAACATGTAAGTCGTCCTCTCCGTGCTAATATCCACAAGTTTATCACATTCCGTTAATCTACTGATTACTCCACTATCTATCCCATCACGGCATTCCCCACAAGTTTATTACATACAGTTTGTCTACTGATTATCCCACTCTATCTATCTATACCATCGCGACATCTCCCACAAGTTTATTAAATACAGTTGGTCTACTGACTATCCCACTCTATCTATCTATACCATCACGGCATCTCCCACAAGATTATTACATACAGTTGGTCTACTGACTATCCCACTCTATCTATCTATACCATCACGGCATCTCCCACAAGATTATTACATACAGTTGGTCTACTGACTATCCCACTTTATCTATCTATACCATCACGACATCTCCCACAAGATTATTACATACAGTGTTGGTCTACTGACTATCCCACTCTATCTATCTATACCATCTTTATTTCATATTTTAAAATAGGTGCCATTGAGATGGTCTAGAGTCTAGGCTATAGAATAATATGGAATAAATAATAATATTCATCCCTTTTAGTTGCATTACAGATTGCAATGGTCATCTCATTCTACTAATAAGGGTTATTGTCTTTTGTGTTTCCCTGTCCTGTGGTCTTTGTCTTATTGTCCAGAGTCCATCTATTGTTTGTCGCTCTCTTACAAAGTGAATAGTTGTTGTAAAATATGTAGACCAAACAAGAATTAGGGTTGTCAGTTGACATGAAAGTTATATAAAACAGTTTAATTTTAAAATGAATTTATTTTTACATATATGTATGTTTATTACAAATAATAACAGTAAGTTCTGTTAAATAATTGACTAAGTGATGAAATTTCTGATATCCTGTTATTTTGACTTCTGTTTAAGTGTTGATTTTGAATAAAAATACGCATTCACGAATACCACAATATGAAATTCGCATTCGCGAATGTTAAAATTAGATATTCGAAACATTTATTATGAAAAATTAATTGACGTTCGGTTTTTTTTTTGCAGAAATGAATGAAACATTAACGTGCAAGATACATACGTGACTCCATAATTATCAAATAATTGCAAATACTCTTTTGGATGAGTATTGTACATTTTTTCTTTAAGGGCACCCACACATTTAAAATGCACCACTATACATGAAAATACTATAACCGATGAGAAAAATTCCAAGAGCATGTACTAAACACAATGCAATACACAAAAATTATGCATTTAATACAAATAATTAAGTGTATAACGAAATGCACAGCCCTGAAAAATGCGAATATGATAATGTTCTATGAGTTGTTTATGCTTTAGTCACCTTGGACCATTTCAAATAATACAAAAAATGTGAAAGTTACCCTTCTTACCTGTAAAATACTTTTATAATGCAGGAGTTGATTTTTAAGCCGTGATGGTATAGATAGATAGAGTGGGATAATCAGTAGACCAACTGTATTTAATAAACTTGTGAGAGATGCCGTGATGGTATAGATAGATAGAGTGGGATAATCAGTAGACCAACTGTATTTAATAAACTTGTGAGAGATGCCGTGATGGTATAGATAGATAGAGTGAGATAGTCAGTAGACCAACTGTATTTAATAAACTTGTGAGAGATGCCGTGATGGTATAGATAGATAGAGTGGGATAGTCAGTAAACCAACTGTATGTAATAACCTTGTGAGAGATGCCGTGATGGTATAGATAGATAGAGTGGGATAGTCAGTAAACCAACTGTATTTAATAAACTTGTGAGAGATGCCGTGATGGTATAGATAGATAGAGTGGGATAGTCAGTAAACCAACTGTATTTAATAAACTTGTGGGAGATGCCGTGATGGTATAGATAGATAGAGTGGGATAATCAGTAGACCAACTGTATTTAATAAACTTGTGGGAGATGCCGTGATGGTATAGATAGATAGAGTGGGATAGTCAGTAAACCAACTGTATGTAATAACCTTGTGAGAGATGCCGTGATGGTATAGATAGATAGAGTGGGATAGTCAGTAAACCAACTGTATTTAATAAACTTGTGGGAGATGCCGTGATGGTATAGATAGATAGAGTGGGATAATCAGTAGACCAACTGTATTTAATAAACTTGTGGGAGATGCCGTGATGGTATAGATAGATAGAGTGGGATAGTCAGTAAACCAACTGTATTTAATAAACTTGTGGGAGATGCCGTGATGGTATAGATAGATAGAGTGGGATAGTCAGTAAACCAACTGTATGTAATAACCTTGTGAGAGATGCCGTGATGGTATAGATAGATAGAGTGGGATAGTCAGTAAACCAACTGTATTTAATAACCTTGTGAGAGATGCCGTGATGGTATAGATAGATAGAGTGGGATAGTCAGTAAACCAACTGTATGTAATAACCTTGTGAGAGATGCCGTGATGGTATAGATAGATAGAGTGGGATAGTCAGTAAACCAACTGTATGTAATAACCTTGTGAGAGATGCCGTGATGGTATAGATAGATAGAGTGGGATAATCAGTAGACCAACTGTATTTAATAAACTTGTGAGAGATGCCGTGATGGTATAGATAGATAGAATGGGATATTCAGTAGACCAACTGTATGTAATAATCTTGAAACTTGTGGGAGATGTCGTGATGGTATAGTTAGATTTTAGTTCAATATTTACTATTCGGCCAATACCGGATAGTTACTATGGAATATGCATACCGATCTTTGGTATTAATTGTGTTATTTACAATTGACAATTAAGTTAATTGTAAATAACACAATTAATTTTTCAATTGCAATTAAATCAATTGTAAAACCACAATTAATGGATTTAATTGCAATTAACTTTAACTGCAGCTCGCTACAGTTAAATCAATTGCAATTGATTTAATTGCAATTGATTTAACTGCAATTGAAAATTTAATTGTTTGGGCCTACAATTGAAAAATCAATTGAATAACGCCCAACACTGTCTATAGTGTGGGTTTGATCTATTCGTAACCACATATTTATCATTATTATTATACAATTATGCACGAGACGTATTATGTACTTTGTAGAAACATATACTATATACTAACAATTTCAGTCCTAATCCTGCTTCGAAATGTAGGTGTACCGTTAGCAAGCCCTGCTCCCATCTCTTCGATTCAGCTTTCGAGACAAGGGTCAATACGGGTCTTGCCCCGTTTTCCGCCAGGGTCCTAGACAAAGCTTCTTAACATATATTTATAATTATTCTTATTATATATAGCTGCATGTTCTAATGATTATATATACTATATATTATTTTATATATTCGTGTGTAGTCTAGTGCACTCGGGCTCAAAAAGCGGCATGGAGAGTTTGAGACGTGAGGGTACGAAGGTGGCGCTCCTTTAGCATGGACACAGCATGCTTTCCATGCATTAACTAACATGGTAGTTAGTCTATGAAAATGATGTCATAGCAATCGTGTTGACATTTAATTAATATTTAAAAGTAATGAAATAATGTTCTTAGGTGCGCCACTGTCTTTTTCTACGCATCGAATCATAAGTTACATTGAGGAATACAGCTACATGTATTGGCTATAGATACTAGGTACTATGAAATGGTTATCTTATGTAGAGTCATGGGTCGGCAACTAGTTACCATACAACATTCTCGTGATGATATAGAATAATATTATTTGAATTTTATTTTATGATGATTGTTATGTTATATTTTGTTATGTTTTATTGTGCACTGTTTTTATTATGTTATTTTACAGTATCTCAAGGTAAGTGATCTGACGTCAAAGTTGATCTCAGAGTTAATATGTATCAAAATTCATGTTTAAATTGTTTTATTGATTTTGTGATTTTGTTGTTCTTTTTGATTATTGAAATGTGTATTTCAGGTGACTTATTATTGCGGTTTTAAAAATTCACAACGTAGGTAAAATTATCGTCAAAACACAACGTACTGGGTCCAAATCTACGAAAATAGTTAATAGATAAATCTAGACGATCACGAAAGGCCAAAATTCGTTAATTAATTTAATTAGGAATGCGATATTTCGTACGTATATTTGCAACAATGCGAAAATTCATACAATTCTTAGCTAGCTGAATAGGGTTGTCACTTCTAGTTTGGGAATCAATTATTACAGTAGGTATAGTTTAGAAGCTAGGATGTTGCAAATTCGGAGCTAAGAATGGTTTAAAATAGGTAGGGTCATCACAATACATACATACATACCATCACGCCGCTTCCCTCGCGGGGTAGGCAGAAAGGATCGAGCGCCACTTTCTTCTATCCTTGCATACATCTTTCGCTTCCGTCACTGTCATACAATTCCTCATGCATGCTCTCCTGTTCAATGTGCTCAACACGTGACCGTCCTGTAGGATTTGATTTAAATGATCTTGCCATTTAATCCTAGGACGTCCACGTCTCCGAGCACCATTCCTCTCAGCCAAATATATCTGCTTAGTCATTTTGTCCTCATTCATTCTTTCCACGTGCCCAAACCATCTTAACTTATTTACATTCATCCTTGTTATTACACCAGCTTTCATTCCACATTCCTTTCGTATATCACTGTTACGCAGACGATCTCTCAGACACATCCTTCTCGACGATCTCATTTCAACTGCATTTATGCCACTTTCATCATTTTTTAACCATGTCCACGTCTCAATTGCATACAGTGCTCATAAACCAACGTAAATTGTTTCCATTTAATGGAAATGTGCTTAATCTGCGCAGATGATTTTTTTTTGTGTAACTTTCACTAATGCGTTAAATAACGGTGTTAGTAATTATAATAATGTTAAAAAGTCCAATCAAATACTTAAACCACGTTTGACATAATCCTTATCCTTATCCCTATCTTATAAAAATGATTTTCAAATTTACATACTAACGAAGACCGGGCTATACTCGCCCATTTCAAGAAATTTGCGTTCCATTGACCTGACCATTACAAGATGAGGTATCTATGTGAAATAAAAACCCACTAAATGCCGTACTTTTTTTTTGAGAAGCGAGAAAAACAGCAAAAAAGAGTGTAAAAAAAAAGTGTGAATGAGATAAAAAATACGTTTTTTACGTCAGGTTGAAAGGGTAAGAAAATATTCTTTACCGCCAAAATTGTGTATCATTATATTGCCATATTGAAATTAATTATGAAAATATCGATAATTTATTTCGAGTAAATGTATCATTATAAATGTATGTTACATAAAATAGTTTAATTTGTGTTTTTTTAATACTTTTGCAACATGTTTTACGCGAATTAACCAATATTTAAATAATTTGAACGTGTTAAATGAAGATTACATAAACGAAAAAACATTATTTTTTGTTAACGGCAACATCGGCTGTTTAAATTCAGCCAATCACTTTTTGAATAAGGGATAATATTTAAATTAAAACACTGTTTAATTCCACTATGAGATTGCTTTAATTAAAACGTTTTCGACTACAATGTAGTCATCATCAGTAATAACACAATACTAAATCTAAAATTAAAGGACATACAACAATATTAAATATTAAACATTTTTGTGGAATTAAACAGTGTTTTAATTTAAATATTATCTTTTATAATGTATTTCCACAAAGTTACACTTGAAAATATAGAATACTTTTTGAATGTTTTTTAAATATTCTACATCAGCCAATCACGTCGCTCGATAATTTGACATACTGGAAATGCGAACGACGCTATATATTTTAACAAAAGAAAGTCGTGATATGTCAATTTTGTAAATTCTGCGTTCCGTATAGAATTATTTGTTTAATTATTACATTTTATAAAATAATAAACTTCATAGCATGATAATAAAATAAGGTACATTATATTATGTACAAATGTGAGTGGTACCTTATTATGTACAGAGTATCGGCTGTTTAAATACAGCCAATCACGATAGCCATATTATGACATTAGGAACGGGCGACGCGAAATAAGTAATATTTTGACGAATGATTTTGTAAAAGTTTGTATTCCATATCAAAATTAACAAATATTTATTGACCTATGTGGTAGAAACCTTGACTCTAACCAAGTCGACTATCAAGAAACTCCGTGTAGCTCAAAGGAAGCATGAAAGACTCAAAAGAGCGATGCTACAAATAAAACTCTGATCGCATTAGAAACACGGGGATTTGTACTATTTGTAGAAGATCGGGAGTTACGGATGTTGTGTAAAGAGTAACAAGGTTGAAGTGGTCATTGGCAGGACATGTTGCTAGACTTATAGATCAAAGATGGACAAAAAGGGTAGTGTAGTGGAGATCTCGTGACGATAAAAGGAGTAGAGGAAGACCGTCAGACGACATTAGAAAAATCGCTGGTGACTGGTTGCAGAAGGCCTAGGACAGAGATGCCTGGAGACATATGGGGGAGGCATATGTTCAGCAGTGGGCAGGAATAGCTGCATAAGTAAGTAAATAATGTGTACACATTCATGTATAATCAATAGACATAATATATTATGATACTAAAGTTTCCACGGACACGAAGAAATATTTGAGGTTATGTTTTAAAAACACAATAAAATATAACATTTGGTATAAATATGAGTCAGTTTTATTTTAAAACATTACTCAAAATATGAAATTATAAACTGACATTATACAATACATTCTGAAGTGATGTATTATTTATGTTGAAGCTAGCTATTCGAAATACGGTGATATTTTATTGATAATAATAATATTAAGTTTGTAGATGAGAAATTAAGGAAAATCATTATGTATTGTATTTAATAGTGAGTAATTTACAACTAAATATTAAAACTATGTTTGTTTTTACCTTTTTACAGAAATAATACAAAGCGCACAACAATAAACTTTGATAAGAACATTTTTGATGTTAAAAGAATTTTCATTACCATGACAACGACATTTGAGGTCTAGCAAAAGGTTAGATAAGCGCAAAGACATTCTGAATGTGGAAGCTGGTTTCTGCCTTGTGATTCTAAGAGAGCATTCATTATTATAAATGTAAGAATTTATTTGTTAATTCAAACACATTAGCACATAAAAAACTTAAGTGATAGTAACGAAAAAATAAGGCTAATTACAGTGTTTTATACAAACTTAATTTATAAAACATTTAATACTTACAACGCACATATATTACATTTTGTATATATAATAACAAGAAAATATAACTAGTTACAAGGAATAACTAATTATTAATCCCTTTGGATTATATTATAATTAATGAAAATGTAACACTGTAAACTTAAGACAAGAAACATACATTTCTACTAAAATGTACCAAGATTGAAGTGAACTATCACTAAATGAATCATAATTTTTGTAAAACCTGTGTCAGAGAGTTATCTAAAATGTGTTATATAATATAATATATTATTATATTCCTTTACAGATGTGTTCGGTTATATATTTCAATAACAAAAATGACCAAATCAAATATTTGGATGTTATTTAATAAATTGAAATCAGTAGACAACATGCTGCAGCTACAGAAGGAAACGGTAGAGGAAATAAGACTAAACATCTGAGGCGTGACAAATATCCAAGAAGTGGAGATTTGGAAGCATTTTCTAAGTGCTTGGCCAACGTCTTGAGGACCTAGCAGGTTATAGGAAGAAGAGAATTAAAAATAATACATAATTTTATTCATTCACTGTGTCTAGGTAGTAGAATTCAATAAATCATATGTATTTTTGGTCTAATAAATAATATTAAATCAAGTTTTCTTTTTTTATGAGATTATAATATTAATAAATAATATGACTTCTTTTTTAAAAATTATTTATTTTTTCTTCTAAGTTGAGTATAGCATGGTGAGTAGGTAAGTATTGCAATGGTATACACGACAAGGAAGTGTTAGATCAAGTTGACGAATGTGTGTACTTCAGTAGTTTGTTCACGAGAGATGGGAAGTGTGAAAGCGATATTGAAAGAAGAAAAATTGCTGGCAATGAGGTAAATGGTGCAATCCGACCAATTGCAAATATAAACATATCTACATACTACAGCTAAAAGGGTGGTGCACTCAGCTATCTTAGTGCCAACACTCGTGTATGCAAGTGAGACGTGGACCCATGTCAACAATCTGATTTCTAGTGCATTTATGCCATTCTCATCCTTCTTTAACCATTTATGAAGGATGAAAGTGGCATAAATAAGATTGTTTAGAAGGATGTGTGGTAAAATTCTGAGAGATTGTGTGCTGAGATGACATATAAAAGGAATGTGGAATGAAAGTTGTTATAGTTACAAGGATGAATTTAAATAAGTAACGATGGTTTGGGCATGTAGAAAGAATGAATGAGGACAAAATGACTAAGCAGATATATTTGGCTGAGAGGAATGGTGCTCGGAGACGTGGACGTCTGAGGATCAAATGGCAAGATCATTTAAATCAAATCCTGCAGGACGGTCACGTGTTGAGCACGTTGAACAGGAGAGCATGCATGAGGAATTGTATGACAGTGACGGAAGCGAAAGATGTATGCAAGGACAGAAGGAAGTGGCACTCGATCCTTTCTGCCTACCCCGCGAAGGAAGCGGCGTGATGGTTTGTATGTAATTTAGGTACATTGTCATAATTATATATATACTGTTTAGTCATTCTTACATATTCTATTATCTGTTTCCTACTTTAATGTTACTCTGTGTATATAGTTGACACTAAAAAATATTGCTGCCTAAATAAAATAATTTTTAATTACACATACTTACTGTTTTTTCAATTTTATATATGATTCCCATGCAACGCAGGGTATTTAAGCTAGTAATCATATAAAAACTAAAAAGTACCTAGTTATGAAATACTCTCTTAAAATCTCTTTAAATTTGCATACAAAAACTACTTGCATAAAGTTAAGTTTGCCTATCTAAATGACACAATTATTAGAGATTATTATTTTCATATTATTTTTTTTATTATTTTCATATTATTATTTCTAAATGACACAATTATTAGAGAGCATTATTTTCATATTATTTTTTTATTATTTTCATTATTTTAACATTTTTTTCGAGAGGTGATGGATAGGAGGGAGCGGAGGCGACTTCTTGAGGAGGCCAAGACCCACACAGGGTTGTAGCGCCATTGATGATGATTATTTTCATTATCAATTGTATTAAATTGCAAAATACAATGTCATTCTTCCAAATTACTTTTTTCCAGCGACTTATAAAACGACTTATGATTTTTCTTGTTTTCAGTATTTGAATAATTTCGTAATAGATTTTAGGAATGTAGGTACGACTCACAATTTACTACCTACATAATATATCACCAAGAAATTATACAAAAACCATAATAACATAATATTGATTATTCTAATGACGCTGTAACGTCTTTGTAAAGAATATCAAAGGGAAAAATTAGTGGCGTATAAATGGAAATACGTTTTATACAATGGACAATCAAATGTTCATTTAATTTCATGAATAAATTAAACCAAGTTTACTTAATTCCCTCATTGAAACTTCTACCAACAAAATTATAAATATTCATCAATCATCCTTAAATTATATACCTAATATAAAATAGATACATATCTACCTTTACCTACATAGTTATATAAGTAGGCAGACATTCAAATTAAATATTGTTATCCTATGGTAAGTATAAAAGACAGGCTACAGTTTTATTATGTGCACCTTATCTGCTGGCTATCCGACATGTAGGATATGCCGTGATGGTATAGATAAATCCTGCGGTTGCCTCAGCACTGATGGTGAAAGTTTCAAAGAAACACGACGTCGAACATTCATGCAGCATATTATTTGAAAATATAAATATCACCTAATAAAAGCTTCAAAAAAATACTTTTAAAATTATAATAGACATGGAACATTTGCGTAGGTATCTATCCTTAAAAATATGTGAATGATGTTATTATTTATTAAAAAGAGAATTGATTACTATGATTTTAAATATATAATATGATTTCTTGTAGTCACTACCTCTGTTATAAGATAATTTTGTAATCACTTCGATAAATCATCATTATTACTAAAAAAAACTGAGCAGTGATATTCTCGTATAGTTGCCGGCATCGTTTTTCAAACCTTTCGTGAACATTGGGATGATAATACTAGTTCGTTCCAATTCAAACCATTGTTTTGACAAATAATCAACAATTTATTATTTTCCGCATTAGAGTGGATTTTTTAAATGTGCGTAAGTGAAGATCATCAGACAACTCTGTAAAACGACACAATGTGAATCATATGCTCACATTATTTGTTTTTATAAATGAGTGAGTGTGTGAGTGATGGTTTGCAGGTCGAGGTGTGTCCGGGGTGTGTGTAACCCCGAGCAATGAATGTTGAGAATAATTTATCTTTATATTGGATTGCTCGCACATGCTCCCTAAAGAATTTCGCTGCTTGGCTTTTCATTAAGATTAATTGTTTTTCCTTAAATTTCAACTCGAAACATCTCTTCGTGGGTGAGAAAATTTTGAATGAAGAAATAACTCTCTTCTTTATTGCGTTTAGTCAAGTTATCTATGTACTTATCACATTGTAAAGTGTGAATTTCATAAATCTAGGTAGGTATATAACAAACAAAATATGTATAAAAAAACCTCAGGCATGGGCGAATATCGGAGGAGCTACTCTCGACGCAGGTTTTGTCTGCAAAGTTATCTTATATATAATGAGTTACAATCCACTGGATTGGTCTGCAACGAGTTTGGTTTTTCTTCTCCATTCGTCTCTATTCTCAGCCAGTCTTTTTAGCCCCACGTATGAGCCACAGTTCATGTCTCTCCTCAGTTGGTCCATATATGCTTCTCTTGGTCGGCCTCTGCCATTTGTCCCCTCGGTCTTACCCTCTGCGATGGCGATGAGTCGTCCTGGATGCCTGATGTTGTGGCCAATCCAGTTAGCTCGTTGTTGGCTGATTCTCTTAAGGAGTTGCCTTTTTTCGCCTACCCTGGTTAATACTTCTTCATTTTCGACGTGCTCCGACCAATGGATCTTGAGCATGCGTCTGTAGCACCACATCTCAAAGGCCGCCAACCGTCCGCTTTCACTCTTGCTGATGGTCCATGTCTCACAACCATAAAGCAGAATGCTCCTTACAAAGGCTTTAGTAAGGTTCTTCCTTACGCTTAAGTCAATATTTGGGGATTCCAATATCTTTGATTTTTTGTTAAAGGCAATCCTTGCCTGGTTTATTCTGCTTACAATTTCCGATTTGGAGCGTCCATCCTGGTTTATTCTGCTGCCCAGGTACACGAATTCACTTACTTGTTTGATGCTCACTCCATTTATGGCAATGTTTGCAGTCGCTTCCTCTCTTCCAACGACCATACATTTTGTTTTTTCTTTATTTATTTTCATGTTGTACTTTGACAACAGAATACTTTCCATTTTTCCTAAGGCTTCGTTCAGCTCCATCTCGGAGTCTGCGAGCAGTGCTATGTCGTCAGCATATCTGATCATGTCGACCTTTTTCCCATTTATTTTTACTCCTGTCCAGTTCATCATTTCTTCTCTCAGTTCATCAATGGCTCGCTGTATATAGCAGTTAAAGAGAGCTGGCGACATTGAGCATCCTTGTCTTACGCCTTGTTCGACCCTTGCTTCTGCGCAGCTCTCTCCGCTTTTAATTACGGCCATTTCGTTCTTGTATAAGCTCCAGATTGCTCTTCTGTCTTTATAACTCATTCCTATCTGGTTTAGAGTGTTAAAAAGTTGTTCCCATTCTACTTTATCGAATGCTTTTTCAAGGTCGATGAATGCTATATATGTGTTTTTATTAATTGTTATTCTCTTTTCTAGAATAAGTCTGAGACTCAGGATTGCATCTCTTGTACCAGTCTCCTTGCGGAATCCAAATTGATCTTCTGAAAGTGTTTCGTTTATTTTATTTTCCGCCCTTTTCATTATAATGTTGGTGAGTATCTTAGAAGCGTGTGATATCATGCTTAAGGTTCTGTGTTGTTCGCACTTTGTCGTGCCTGCCTTCTTAGGAAGCGCTCGTATCAGACATTTGGCAAAGTCCTCAGGTATCTCTCCTGTGTCGTATATTTTGCAGACGAGCTTATACAATGTATCAAGCATGCCTTTTCCCGCGCATTTAAGCAGCTCTGATGGAATCAGGTCGATGCCTGGTGCTTTGCCGTCTTTCAACTTTGCTAATGCAATATCAAATTCACTTCTTAAGATGTCATCTCCATTATTTTCTACGTCATTTTCTGTTTCCAGTGCTTTGCTTTCCTGGAGTATGTTCTTTCCTTTGTACAATTGTTCTAGGTATTCCTTCCATCTTTTGACGATCAGTTCGTCCTCAAACATCAGTTTGCCGTTTTTATCTTGTATAGCACATCGTGGCTGTGTTTTTTCATTGAAGAAGTTCTTTACTTCAGAGTATGCGGTTTCGAATTTCCTTTGTTGCAAATTTATCTAGTTAACAGTTGCAAAGTTATCTAGCAGGTATATAAACGTCAAATGAAATTGAAATAGAGTAGGTAAATATCCGTTTTGGATACATCTTCTTCTTCTTCTTTTTGTGCTATGTCAGGTCCCCCCGACGTCGGCGATCACTCCGGCGAAAACCTCCCTGTCCTATGCTGCTCTGGACAGGTCATTT
Source organism: Athripsodes cinereus (assembly GCA_947579605.1). Taxonomy (NCBI): domain Eukaryota; kingdom Metazoa; phylum Arthropoda; class Insecta; order Trichoptera; family Leptoceridae; genus Athripsodes; species Athripsodes cinereus. The sequence continues at coordinate 14,564,253 of OX388309.1, forward strand.
GGATACATACATCATATACAAAATTGCGTACACTCACGATCTCTTTAATAACTGTACACAATCTCAAGCATGGAAGCGTCTTGGCTCGCTTGGACTACCTCAAAATAGTAAGATGCACGATGCCATAGATCTAGATCCCAATTTGTTAAACACTCAATTTGCCACCCCCCCCGCTTGTTCTGGATAGCGCCGCTAAGTCAAGATCACTGGTCTCAATACATGCTCTGCCTAGACCCCCCTGTGATATGTTTAATTTCACTGAAGTTACGGATGCCGATGTCCAACAGTCTGTAAAGTCCATAAAGTCCAAGGCCACTGGATGTGATGATGTTTGTTTTTCCTTCATTTCGCCTTTTTTTCATTTAATCTTACCTTATATAACACATATAATAAATGTCTCATTCTCACACAATGTTTTTCCGAGAGAGTGGAAGAAGGCATACGTTATACCACTTCCAAAGAAAGCATCATCATCATGTCCAGCCGATTTTCGTCCAATCTCGATCCTCCCCTTTTTTTCCAAGGTCATAGAAAGACTTGCCTATAATCAGCTAAATATTTTCATCTCCCAAAATAATCTCCATAATAACTTTCAGTCAGGTTTTCGTGAGGGTCATAGCACCACAACTGCTCTAATTAAAATTTCAGACGATATCAGACTTGCAATGGACAATCGGCAGTTGACGTTACTGACGTTACTTGATTTTAGCACAGCATTTAATACTGTGGACTTTTACTTGTTGATTGCGACACTGGAAAGCCTCAATATTTCACACTCATGCTCCCTTTGGTTTGAATCCTATCTGAAGGGACGTTTCCAGTGTGTTCGACTGCCTGGTGGCGCTGACTCTGAATGGGCGGAACTCAGATCAGGTGTACCTCAGGGCGGAATACTTTCTCCTCTTCTCTTCTCAATTTTTATAAGCCCTGTGTCACGCCTTATTAATACTTGTCATTATCACTTATATGCAGACGACCTTCAGATTTACACTCATTTTAATATAGAAAATACTTCTACCGCTGTTGAGAATATATCTGAATGTCTGCGAAAAATTTCAGTTTGGGCAACGAATCATGGACTTATCATAAATCCTACAAAATCTCAATCAATATTCCTCGGCAGTCATTATCACATTTCAAAACTCAAATCCATGACCGTGCCCAATACAACAATGAACTCAGATGTAATCCCTTATTCAACAACAGTGAAGAACCTTGGTGTGATTATGGACCAAAAACTAACTTGGCAGCAGCATATGAATACAATCCGTCGAAAATTTTTCTATTCACTGCATTCTCTTAAAAGATATCAAATGTTCCTTCCAACTAAAATCAAAACCTTACTTGTTCAATCTCTGCTGCTGCCTCTCATAGATTATGCTAATGCAGTATATCTCGATATCAACCAAGACCTGTCAAATAAACTTGAGAGACTTCAAATTTATGGTATCCGATTTATTTTCAATCTCAAGAGGTCTGATCATATCTCCCAGTATCGAGTAAATCTTAAGTGGCTAACTGTGCATCAAAGACGTGAACTTCATATTCTATCACTTGTTTACAAAATACTCTATTCCACGTCTTCTCCCTACTATTTAAAAGAAAATTTCGAGTATTTAGCGAGCCATGGCCTACCATTGCGATACAATAACGAGCGTCTTCTGGCAATTCCTACACACAGTACCAATTATTTCTCGAAATCATTCTCAGTTTATGGTGCTCGTTGTTGGAACAATCTTCCTTCTTCGCATAGAGTTTCACAATCGCTCAATGTTTTTAAATCTTGTGTTAAGGAAAAAATGCTATCTTCGATGTCTCTGGAATAATACCATACATATGTTGGTACAATCTAGTGGAAGTATCTAACATGGGATACCCGTACTAGGTATCCCAGAACAATACTTACACATGAAGCTGTCATCGGGGTTTATAAGAGAGAATATCGGAGCTTCTGGAAAGTCGCCCAGTAACTTAATTGGACAAAGCACATTTCGCGACAAAATGAGTTGCAAATTCAAGTCCTGTCCGGGGCATAACGAATAAGGTGGCTTTGTTTTTTCTAAGCCTAATGTGGTAGTTTTATGTGTTAAATTTACATAATGATATTCAACTTGAATTTGTTGATAATATACTGTTAATACAAGAGAACAACGTAGTTGTGACAAAGGGATAAATAATTATTAGTCAATATTACACGAACTTTTTTGTATTCTACCTTCTTTCTCCAAAAATACATATAATTGGTGTCAAAATATTAATAATATTTGTAGAGACATATTTTACGAACACGATATGGAATTAATATTGATTAACGTCATAAATACCTACAGTTAATCAAACTTCAAACAGATTTTTCATGACCCTAACATTCATTATATATATTTTTGCTACAGAGGTTGCATACAATCGATTCTGCAGTGTATGAATAAAATATGTATCCATCACTTCAAAAATAATTATGTAGACGATTTATATTTGGCGCTGTTCAATGATCCGTGGCCATCTCAAGGGCGCCGCGACTTCTCCTGAACAGCAATATTTTCACCAAGTTTATTTATTTATTAATTTAAACACAACAGTACAACATTACACAACGCATGTACCCACCTACTTAAATGACATAAGTATATTTGAACTTTTCATTGGTACACGTATAGTATCTATACCAAATACCTATTAGTAAACAAAATCATCTATTTGTCCATGGATATTATATATAATGAGTTACAACCCATTGGATTGTAACTCATTATATAATCGGACCCGAAAAAATAAAATGATTAATCAGTATAAACCAATGTAAAGATTCTTTTTTATTCAGTATATAATGTTTTTTGAATTATTACGGCACGTTTATAATTTGTTTAAAAAAAAACCACACACCACAGTCACTTTTGAGATATTTAGTTTAAAAACTCATGTTTTGCAGTTTTCACCAAAGTGCAAAGTTTGACTAATTGTAAAAAAGTAAAGACTGTTTTAAATTCTTCTGTATTGCTTCTGAAGAAACTGGCATAAAATATCTCCGTAAATAAAAAATATCAATGATGATATTTGTTGTATTCGTTCTGAAATAATTTTGCGAAAATGAGAAATTTCCAATTATTATAGAATTGTAGCTTAGAAGCAATTTTTAATATATTCGAAAAGTATTGATGGTATATAAAAATAATTTGGAAACTTCATATTTAGAATATGTTTTTAAATTATCTCGATATGTTAATTGATTGGAAAGGTCGGAGACAAGTGATTAAGTTTTATGATTATCTTTATGAAATACTGGACTGGAGAAGGAAATGTAGAGGAAATCTTTCCTCTAGCGCATGATAAATAGGGAAGCTTTTGCGTTATTAGGATAAAATAATAGGTGGCTTTAACTAAGTTCACTTTAGAATTGCAAATGATCGTTAGGCTTGGTTGTGTTTTATAAGTTATAAGGTATGTTTTCCGTTGGTAACAGAGTTTCAAATTTTACTGAGTTAATTGTAATTAGCTTGTTACTGAATTATTATTTATAAACTTATTTTAAGAATTGTGCAAGTGACAATGTTATGAATCTTTGTCATGATTCATGTTGTAACCAATATATAGTAAAGTGATGAAAATAAATGATACTGTGCAATGAGCGAGTTTATCGCGGAAGTGATATCTTCCAACTAACCCAAACAAATCTTGTTAATGTACAATTAGTAGGTACTTAATGATTCTACATAATATATAAGTATCTACTACCTTATGTACAAATACCTAGTATTTGTTTATTTCCACTAGAACATTCTCTATTTACAGAGATAAACGTTGAATGTATTTTCTAAATGTGCCAACCTCTAAAACATTATTTTGAATGTGGTTAGTTTCGTCATAAGTTGTAAGTACCATGCCGCAATGAAGAATAAAATGTAAATTTAACTATAGGCGTTTAATTTTCAAAGGAATTCAAATATTTCTATGTTATTATGTCTCGATTCAAAACTTTGTAACTTTGTAAGAATTATTCAAATTGACAATAAATTGGATTTATTCAACAATAATGCAATTAGGATTATTTTGTTGACGACTGTTTCCTTTAAAATTATTGTTTGTACACTGCCTAGGTATTTCAAATTTGTCTGAGTAATCAACTAATAGTGTTCATTGATGGACAACCACAACATTCACTTTTCTTACCTTATGATTTGTCTGTGTAGTATAATTGCAGACATGGAATATTTATGATATTTGCTTGTGGGTATTGTTTTATATTGATAATTATAAGCAGATGATCCGTACCCCTCACATTAGAAACTAGAGGTAAGATTCAACCATGTTACATATGAAATATTTGAAAAATATATACAACTTTCAAAAAATTCTGATACATGTGACAAGCATGATATAGAGGAATTGGGAATGTTACCCGGGTGTAAAGAGTACTCTTAACCAGCCTGTGTCGATTCGTAAGCATCGAGACTCTGTATCATGCTATCCTTAAGGAAGTTCACATTGATTTATCACCAACGTACACACGGTATATATAATATACCTAACTAGTATGTTACCTAATTCATTAGGTTGGACTAGTGGTTAACACACTCGCCTTGCAAGCGAGGGGTCGTGGGTTCGATCCTCAGTCTGGGCAAAAATATTAATGTCCATTTTTCTGAGCAATTCAATGTGTACGAGTCATCTAGAGTAGTTCAAAACTTAATTTGATTGACATCCACACTTCTGAGTAAAGTGAAAATCCAGTTTTCAACACAACAGACCGTGTTACATACAATAATCACATATGTATATATTTACTTCGTATAAAGAGCAAGTTGGAAAGAATATTTCTGGTACAAAAATGAAGAACGTGATTTTACATAATTGCTATATCAAATTAAAATTTGGCAACAGGGGACTAGAAAATAAAAGAGCTAGGTATTTTTTGAAAGTTCTATAGCAAATTTTCTAAGGGCCCCCGCCTGGGGTTCGGCTCATTTTGATCTACCGGTGCTCTACTAAATCAAGGACTGCCACTGAAATTTCCACGATGTGTATCATTCTTTTTTGGATGAACATAAAACCTGCACATATTTTGTGTGTCAACTACACAGGTGCGTCATTCAATGAGAGTGTATTAATTTGGCAGTACCTGGACGACTACTAAGCTATAAAACTAATTGCTAAACTACAACAAACAACAAACTTGAACTGCAACAGATGTCTTTCCATTTTGAAAACACAGAAATTGTATGAAATCGTATAAAAGTTGATTTCAATAGTGGAAAAATATTGAGTTGTAACATATATACAACTTTCAAAAATTTCAAGTCATGTGATAAGCATGACACAGAGGAATTGGGAAAGTTACCTAGGTTTAAAGAGTACTCTTAACCAAGCCTAAGTCGATTCATAAGCGTTGAAACTCTGTGTTGTGCACTCCTTAAGGAAGTTCACATATGTATGTGTATCATATACAACATACCTAACTAGTTAATACCTATTCAAATAGGTTGACTATGGATGAGTGTGATCAATTGGAATGATTAATCTGGAGTAGTTCAAAATATGTTTAATTGCTAAATATTTTTCTCCTTTAAAACAAATAGTTAAAGTTAAATATGGTGTTGTTAGCTGGAGCACATTATCATGTTAAGCCACAGCTTTCCCTAGACAGTATTTTCAGAGCCATTAAAAATATAATTTTGTGGTACATTTCTCCATTTTCGCACTCTGATGTTCTTATTCAAACACGTATATACATACGCACGTCCTTAGTTTCATACACATACGAGGTATCAGTGGCGTGTCTAGACTTTTCATGTTTAGTATGCCCGGCGACAGAGCGAAACTAGAAGATTTCCTATAACGGCTTTAGTCCAGTAACGATATATATATTATCTCCTGCGTAAAATTACATGATCTTTCATTAATGGAATGCATGTTGCACATGCAATTCGAATGAAAATTAGATCATACAGTCTATCATATATATATATATGAAAGACTGTATGATCTAATTTTCATTCGAAATGCATGTGCAACATGCATTCCATTAATGAAAGATCATGTAATTTTACGCAGGAGATAATATGAGATGAATGTTTTACTCCATTTCACTGCGTACAGTCTGGCAGAGACTTGGCTCTTGCCTTTGCATACGGGACGAGGCACGGCTTGTCACCAAAACATGCAGATTGGATTCGTCGAAAAGGTGTTGTGTTTCAACATTGTGATCATTGTGTATCATCAGGACCATCTCGCAGAATGGTCGACACAACGTTTAATCCAGTATGCGAGGAGTATCGCATATTATGAAAGACTGTATGATCTAATTTTCATTCGAAATGCATGTGCAACATGCATTCCATTAATGAAAGATCATGTAATTTTACGCAGGAGATAATATGAGATGAATGTTTTACTCCATTTCACTGCGTACAGTCTGGCAGAGACTTGGCTCTTGCCTTTGCATACGGGACGAGGCACGGCTTGTCACCAAAACATGCAGATTGGATTCGTCGAAAAGGTGTTGTGTTTCAACATTGTGATCATTGTGTATCATCAGGACCATCTCGCAGAATGGTCGAC
>OX388309.1:14571007-14613639 GCA_947579605.1 Athripsodes cinereus
CCGTACCAAGGTTTTTCTTTAAAGATATATCTGGGTTTTGTTATTGCCCCAAATACATCATTATACACCTTTCACAGTAAGCTAAAAGCTTGTGTCGTGAAAGAGGAGTTTGCCAGCACCTGGGATCAAACCGCGAACCCCTGTAGACTGAGTCAGTTTTTAGCTTTACTTTGTCTGAGTGCTTTAAAATTGTTAAATTGTAAAAATTGTGATTTCTCAATTATAAGACATTTCTATTAATAATTGAAATAAGGAAAGAACGAATTAATAATGTTTGTGATTAAATCGTTTTTCCAAAGTACAATGGTTATTTTTTAAAATCCAATTATTTTCTCGTCACCAAAACTCATTATGTCTGGATTAATTTGTAGTAGGGTTTTTTTTCTAATTTTCAGAGGATTTCTGGTCTTGTTGTGACTGCCTCCGTCCTTCTGTATATTTTGTGCCCGTATGTAATTGGTACATATTTATTTCTTCAATATTTTACTGATTGGTTTCATAAAGTAATACTAATATTTACTAATTTAATATTGAATATTATTAGAAATATTGATCAATTTGAGATATATAGGTACATATATTAAACGTATTTGAAAAATGCATTGTATTTACACGACGTATGAAGCTGGATTTTGAATTAAAAAAAGTATATTGTAAGTATTTATGGAAAAAATCGAAACTTCTTTCATTGGAAATCATTAAAGATGATTGGGTTGAATGAATGAATGAATGTATCGCTTCTATGTGAATTATTAATTTATTGCTGTTGTTGTTTGCTAAAGTGCTGTGGTATATTTCTATACAATATTCTTTATTTTACTTATGTTTTATTGATTAATAATATATTATTTATAATATAAAAGAATACTATGTGACATTAAAATCAAATAATATATTTTCTTTATGCTTTTGTAGATATTTTTTTATATAGAAAGTTTTACAAGAATTACGTGAGTAGGCATACATACAATAACCGAATTCATCGCATTTTCTATCAAATAACCTTAATACGAGTAACTGAAATACAATATACACATAATATGAAGGAACATTGTGCCTAATATTATTCTTTAAAAAATCCTATTATGTTCCTATCAATGGTTGTACAATTTGCATAAAAATATCTAACCATTTCATGGGAAAAATTGATAATGCTGACTAAATTCAAACCTTTTCCTTTACACATTTCATTATAATAATATAATAATGCTGGAATAGGTATAGATATGTATTATGATTGTATTGTACTGTAATAGGAGCTTCTATGTAATCATCTCTACATATAAGCGAAAGGTTTTGTGGAATATTACATACCTTTATTCAGTTGGTACTTAACTACTGATTTTTTTTCAAATGGAATGAATTATAATAACACATTATATAAATTGGAATGGAAATTCATATTGTGTTAATTGTTTTATTAGATGGGTATGCATATTTCATCCACTTATCTAGTTCTTTTACACTTATGAAAAATGGAGAATCTGAAGAAAGTTTGATATCTAAAAAATATAAATTTAAAAGCTAGTATATAAATTAAACGATAAAAATATACACGAAGTTTGATTCTATACTTCTACATGTGACCTATTCAAGAAAAAACAGGGCCTTTGTTGCTTAACTCATGTGATCGGACGAGGGCCGGTGCATACAATACACTTTTATCTACGAAACATTGCAAAAAGCTGGGATTTTATTAATTCTTTCAGAGTTATTCTTGACACAATCTGAATACGATACCATACCAATGTTGCGGCAGTGGTAACGCGGTATTGCATAATATAACGAATGTTCAGTGGTTTCAATGGCGTTGCATTAATTCACTAATGAAATTCACTCTCTACAAGTCGACACGTACCACGTACGGTAAGCGATATATTTAAAATTATCGGATTGTTAACTGCGCGTAATAATTTTTTAAAACTACTTATGTATTACATAACGCGCGAAGACTTCAGGTAAGGCCCAGCTTTCTGATTTTTATCTATCACTATAATACCTTTAATGATTGTGTGTATTGCATGTATATTATAATAATATACTCGTATATATATATATAGCAGGCGTAGTTTAGTGTAAGTAGGTAATAGTAGAACAAATGAAACGATTTCAGTACATATAAGATTCCAGTACATAATATGATTTAAATCTGTTAAATATTGGAACAGTCCGTGATGTAGGTGACTTTTGGAAGTGGGTGTAAAATTGAGTTTAGAGAATAAATACAACGATTTGTGAATTTAACACTCACACCATCTTCTACTCCTTTTTCCAAACTTTGACACGTACCCACTTTTCCATGAATGATCTTTTCATGGTGTTTTTGTGTTGAATATATATTGAATAAACCACACTAAATTGGGTTTGATTGTGATGGGAGATGAAAGAATTCTAAGGGTGATATTTTATATACCTATATCTACTCCTACAATCGCTTCCTCTTTATGGAAATTTTCGTGTCACCTTTGATTCATACTGGAATACTATCACAGATATTTTAGATAAATATTAGATAAATATTTTTTCTTTTATTATGAATAAAATAAATTTACTAATTATTACCAAAAATGACGTGATTAAATGGTCATTGTCCAGAATCCATGTTTAAAATTTGGACACAAATCTTCAAAAATAATTATTCAAAAGAATCATTGTGATAATTTTTAATATGAAACACGAAATATAAGTAGTTATTCCACTATTGACTTTATTTATTTTTGCGAGCCGGCTTTCAAGAGCTTCCGCTCTCTTGAAATATGCGGCTCGCAAAAATGAATAAATTCAATAGTGGAATAACTATATATCGTGTTTCATTTAAAAAAAATATTAATATGAACTTCCACCAAGAACCGTCGGTTGATAAATTAAACTTTAGAATCGTAATATGAATCATCAGAGTACACGTACGTTTGAATTAGTTAATCAATTTCGTAAAACCGCCCTCTGCATATTACTTACTTACTTATCCGATGGCCGAATAGCCCTTGTAGGACCTTTGCCTCCGAAACAATAGATCTCCAAGCCTTTCTATCCTGAGCAATGGACTGCCAGTCGTATTTAGCATTGAGCTCCTCCAGATCTCTGTTGATGTTATCTAACAATCTTTGTCCCTGTGCATATTGATTGTACTTCATTTGAACGAATGTATCCTTAAAGTTGTATATATTATAACCAATGTACATACAGTAAAGAATGAATAAATAAATACTATTCTTATAAGAAGACTTAAGGAATAAAAACTTGACAAATCTTCTATAAAAAATATGATTATTTTAATTATATCCTCGTATTTTAATTTTATTTAATTTATTAAACATAGGGACAAAGATATGTAGACACCCTTGAGAAATAATAAAATGTGTCCATTCATTTTTTTTTTTTTTAAAAGATATATCTGGGTTTTTTGTTATAAACCCAAATACAACCTTATACACCTTTCACAGTAAGCTAAAAGCTTGTGTCGTGAAAGGGGAGTTTGCCGGCACCTGGGATCTAACCCCGGACCCCTTGTTCAGAAGGCCGAGACTCTACCTCCAGGCTACCGACGAACTCTATGTATAAAAATAAAAGCTTATTTTATTATTAGTTATACCCATATGTACGTAGCCGTATATTAATTAATTCCATTAGAACCATGCCGAAGGATTAAAAGGAAAATTCATATTGGCAATACAATCTGCAAATTATGAAAAAAATCAATTAGAGGAAATATTTTGAAGCATATTGGAAAATAGAAATTTGAATTAAGCACAACAATGTATACCACACAATTAAAAAATCGGGTAGCAACAGACTATATTACTTATGTCACGTAGGGCTCTGCAATGAGTCTTTGTTAGTTCTGCTTAGTAATTGATGCGTTAATCGAAGAAGCCCAATAGGAAGCACCGTGTACATCAAGGGTGGCCAACCCGCGGCCGTACAAGCATTTTAATAGCAGTCGGTACAAGCACCCGTTGCTTTTTTGAAGAAAATATTCTTAAAGAAAACCGAAGAGTTTCGAAACATTTCAAATTCTTATTCCATTTTGAAAATTTGACGATGGGGGGGGGGTAGAAATTTTAAAGTGAAGTATTTGACATTTATATACCTTTGATTTCTCTTTGTAATAATAATAATAAACTTTATTGTACAAAATATTTTAACAAAAAGAATGAGATTACAACATGGTATATACAAATATTTTGCACAATGGGCGAGTTTATCGCAGGGACGCGATAAACTAACTAACTAACTACGATCTTCCAACTAACCCAATTGTAATGTCTTGTCCAAATTTTTTTTTAACAACTTTGTATCTTTTTTATAATTATAACATGATTAATGTTATATTGTCTGTAAAACTTTCGTTTCTTTAGTCTAATTGTTTTGTTTTTTTTTTGTAGCAGATCTTTCCTTTGTTTACATGTTTTGTATGTATACAGAGGTTTAACATGTTAAAGGCTTTGGCCGTAAATATTTGTAAATAAAAAAAATAAATAAAAATAAAAAATAAAATAAAAATTGTAAAATATTTCATAAATGAAGAATATTGTTGTACGGTCCGATAGGAAATCTTATTTCTGAAATTTGGCCCGGCTGCTGAAAAGGTTGGCCACCCATGGTGTACATTTTGATATTGCACTGTCTGGCAGGAATAGGTCTCGAATAAAAAGCTCTTCACAATGTATCAAGGCTACCATCAAGGACAAGAAGAAGGCCAAAGCGTAGATGGGGTAAAGTAGCGAGACAAGACATGTGGAACTGCGATTTTTACCACGAGGATGGACTCGATAGAACTAAGTGGCGTAATAAAAAAAGGTAAACCCCCCCAACATGTGGGACTAATAAGTGCCGAAGGAGAAGCAGAAATAATTATATTATAATCTATACACGTATGATTACAGCATATTTGGTAGAATTGAAATAAAGTAAACTGAAGAGAAAATTGTTTTTGCTTAAGATAATACGAATAAAAGTACCTATGAAATCAACAATATTTTTATGAATAATAATTAACTAGGTACATACATAAAACATACATTTTCATTCGACTTTCGTTGTTTCATGTGATTTCACCCAAATGTGTTAATTCCAAGAATTTCAAGTTTAAAATTTCATTACATTTTAGCAAATAAGTATACGGATTATTACTGATTAGACGTGAATAATTTATTTACTAAAACATTAAATTAACGCAATGTTTTACATTTATTTGTGAATTGAATTCGCTATTTGAAAAAATAGATTAATTTCATTGAAGGATTACTTTCTCAACTCAAATTATTGACCATTGTAGAAGATTTCTCAAATAATGACAGCCATTTAAATTCAAATGATTTTAAACGGCATGTTGAATTTATGTTGAGACCATTACAATACCCCCCAAAGGGAAAATGGTTGCTATTTGTTGTTAAGGAAAATAGTAGGTAGGTATTTATTTCAGACGCTGGTAATTAGTTCATCAATTATACAATATGATTGTAATTCTGCTAATGATCATAATAATACTATCATTATAACAGATATTGGAATTCTTTCACTTATAACAACTTTTCATACTTATCGCTGTTCTCTTACTCTCGTATTTATTAATGTAATAAAAGCAAGCGATCAACAGTAATAATTACTATCAGTTATTACAAAATAAATAAAATGGTTTAGTTTTTAAGTGAAACAATCTCATTCGGATACATTGTATTGTATTTAAATTGAAGTTGTGTGAAAAGCAATAAAATGAATTCACTATAAATACTTCCACGTAGTTGCCCAAACTATTCACTGTAGGAAGGCACGAGGGCTATTGAAAGCTTTCCAGCCTCGTTGAATTCGAGTAATTGTAAAAACAATATTTTTTCATAATCAAATAAATAGTCTTGTTATATGCAAACCATATAAATTTCAAGTTATTCTGATTAATACTTTTTCCTGAACACTCTTCTAAAGTTGTCAGCTGACACTGTCTCTCAACAACCGAGAAATTTGAGTATCGTGCAGTAATAAAACTATTCCATTAAAAAAAACATATAAACAAAATTATGAGAAGTAAATAAGTTACAATCTAAAATAAAAATGAGAATAAAATAAGTTTTAATTTAAAAATAATAATAAAATAAGTTAGGGCGTAAGTAGCATAAATATTAATATAACATGAATGACACAAATAAAAGCTACAATATGGTGAATAATAGCAGGCCTAGGTAAGGAGAAATGAGCCCAGAGTCGCCAGTGCCTCCATGAATTGGAAATATTTAACTCTCCAAAATTTAACATAGGTACTCCCCAAATCTACTCTGCACCAAAGGAGACAGGAGGGCACAACGAGAAAATGAGTTCGTTACCACATTAATGCAATGGAGAAAACCAACCTTAAGACTTTCCCACGTCACAGGACGGGAATTATATCAAAATATTACTTATAAATACATACCTACCTACTACGTTCATAACTTGCACTATTAGATTGGAGTTGAATAATTAGGTAATTAGGCACCGAGATCTGGTGGTGTATAACCGAGATCTGGCGTTTCCATATTTTTGCATTTTGATTGCTACAACTCTGTTAATGGATTTGTGATACTGAGTTTATGATTTACCTCACATTATTTTCTATCTTATCCAAAATATAAGCATGTTTGTGCACTTTGTGTATTTGTGACATTTACATCAAGGAAAATGTTGGATTTTCGGCATCACCTTTTCAATCTCTATTCACATCACAAAATCCTACACTGAGAAAAATACTCAAAACGAATCATTGGTACGGTACTATCAGATTAGGACCAGAGATCGTACAAACGATTCATTGGTATAAATCTATAATATTAACTCTTCGCAAACAAATCATTGGTAAATTTACCAACAACTTGTTTGCGAAGAGTTAATATTATAGATTCGTACTAATGAATCGTTTGTACGATCTCTGGTCCTAATCTGATAGTAGGTACGTACCAATGATTCGTTGTGAAATTTCGTTAGTATTTTTCTCAGTGTATTGAGTTAATCCAAAGTTTAGTTCACTGGATATTATTTTGTTGCAAGCTATTAGCTGTATGATGGAGAAATAAAGAAATATATAAATAGCCCTATGATTACATAAATGTGCCCTAGATTTATTTAAATACTTTGGAATGCCAGTATATTTTAAGTTAATTGATGTGAAGTCATCTGAATTACAGAAGAAGTTTTGTAAAATCGTGTAGGGTTTCCGGCAAAAAAATGATTTCTTACTCTTTTCTAAAAATTTCCAATGTCCTGTTAAAATAATGTATTCGTAAAACCTCCCTGATAAGAGATTTGAGATTTTCAACTTCACGACATGGTATGCCACATATCCTGAATGTTTTGACTATAATTGGCATGGAGAGAACGACTTGACAGTTTATTTCGTGTAGTTAATCTGCTGGCTATCCCATTTGTGAGAAATATCTTGATAGGAACATGAGGCAGATAAAACAAAATGTTTACTATTTCGTAATACTGGTTACAGTCGTGTCGTAAATATTGTAGGAAAAATAGTTTTTAAATCGCAACTCTGACTTTCGAGAAAACGTTAATGTCTCGTAAAATAGAGTTAGAGACTAATTCATGTGAGACCGAAGTCAGGAACTAACTGAAATATATTATGTACCTATACGTTTTTATCTGCCAATGTTTCTCTCCCGTGTAATCCGATGTTGTTCATATTCTTTTTCAATAGCAAGACGTCGCGACTTGTGTATGTAGGTACCTGATTCATGAAACGACCAATGTTGGGGTTTGTGTTCACTATTTAAGATCATCCCTTTATAACCCATTGTTATCAAACGTATAAACAACTTCGATACTGTATTAAGAACCATGACAGATATTATGTATCTAGAGAAATAATGGTAGAATATAAAAACGGCTCTTTTTTACTGCTGCTCAAATAATTATAACCTAGTTACTTTAACTTACCGACTTTTTATGGACCTGAAAATGTAAATATAATATTTATCTTCAATGCCATTATTAAATGTAAGAATTATGGATATAATTATGTAAATGTGACCTTCTGATGGCAATGGTGATCGCTTCTAACAGTATGTATATTCAATTTCAACATCGAAATTCATAGATTGAGTGCTTCTAAATCATTACAATAATATCCCATACACAAATATATAACTCTTTTAATGGGATAGTAAACAATAGATTTTTAAGTGTATTTTAGTAAATAAGTAATGTTTATTATGTATTTTTGGCATATTTTTCAAATAAAAAATAAACAAACATATTTCCATATTAAAACTTGATTCACAAATATTGTAAGCAGCGCGGCGGTGGGACTACTAAAGCATAATTATATAAATTTAATATCGAGCATGTAGTTGTGCGATTGATACCCAGACATTATACATTTACTAAATAATGTAAAAAGCTAAATAATTGTTGGCCAAAATGTGTAACATTTTTCTTGAGTTTCCATTATATTGATATTGAATAGCAACTTCAATTCACTAAAAAAATAATATGACCAAAGATCAATACATACTAGTGATGTAACGAATATTCGTACTCGCATTTGCATTCGCGAATATTCGCATATTTCAAAGTATCCGCAAAAAATATGCGAATGTTTTGCGAATATTATTTCGGTAATAAAGTATCGGATTTTCGGTAAAAGTACCGGATACTTACCCGGTACACTGTAGAAAAAGGTACTGCAAGAAAATGTTCTTCAAGAAAACTGAGGAGTTTTGAAATATTTTAAATTCCTATACCATTTTGAAAATTCGGCGACGGGGGGGTAGAAATTTTAATGATTGAGCAATATTGTCGAAATCTAAGCAAGTCGATATTCGCTATTCGCATTCGCGAATGTCGTCAACAGATATCCATTCGCGAATATCCAAAAACACACATTCGTTACATCACTAACACATATGTACATCTAAAGAATACATTAATATATATAAATCATAAGAGAATGCAGTGCGTTTCGCATTGTGTAAAACTTGTACCACCACATCTACGTATAGCTGCTGGTATGTGTGCTAATGTCGCTGATTATCTTTTTAAGAAGCGCGGTAGAGAACACCAATTCTGCATAAGATGCAAAAAGTGAGAAAGCAGGTAAAATAGTTTTATGGATAATCAGAATTTCTTTTTGCTGAAAAGTGAATTGAAGTTAGTAATAGGTGCGCTTGGCGGCCAATTCAAATTTACCTGAAGGTTAAATTTCTCTAAGCTTTTAATCCCATATCTTTACAGTTATACATGTTCAATAGCATAACATAATTATATTATTTTGTGTGTTCTTATTTAGTTTTTCATTACAGGCTCTTATGTAGTTTTGTCAGCAGTCACTATTCCACAAAATAGTTACCCGCGTTATACTTAAATTTCACTTTTTCCGGGGACTGTAGGTGTATGATTGCTGACACCGTATGCTTTAGGCTATATCGTGTTTGTATACGTATATATCGAGCACGTTATTATATTATGTTCATACTGCTAAACTTACATTGCACATAAAAGAAAGAAGACATCACACTTAAACAAACAGCTATGACTATTATTACTGTCTACATAACGAATCGTTTTCAAGGAGTCCCCTAACGCCGATGATCGCTGCGGCGTTACGCTTAACGGCATCGCATAACGCCGTTGTTCCAACGGATGCACTTCCCGTTATCTTATTCAAGTTTCACGCTCCAAGTAAGATTCCCAGAGAAAGCTTCGAGTTTATTATTTGTTTTTTTTTTTTTTTTTTTTATTATTATTATTATTATTTGTTATTATAAGTATTGTTTTTAATGCACGACTATATTAAACTAGCTCCTCTGTATAATTAAATTTTATACTTGAACTTTTCATCAGAATAGTCATTTAAGCCACGAGAAGATCTTAGCATATAGAGTAGGTATTTTGTATTAAATTTATTATGTATAAATGGCAATATTTATTCGAAAATGGGAGTGAGAGGATAACTGAATCATAAAGTAGTTAATTAATCTTAACAACGTTGTGAGTATTTAAATGAGTGCTATAGTAACAGACAGTTATTTATTACTAGTTGACCCAGCGAACTTCGTTCCGCCTAACAATCAATGAGTGATTAATATTATTTTTAATCTCTTTACAAACTCCCGAGGTTCCTAAACATTTTTTCTCATAGACTACTTTCAAAAATTTGCTGGTTCCGGTGGACCCCCTGTATTTCTACCCTCCCCTCGTCGCTTAATTTTCGAAATGGTATAAGAATTTGAAATAATCCAAAAACTCCTCGGTTTTCTTACATTCTATTTAGTGTATTTTCTCACAGTAGGTACCTTTCTCTACTATGTAACGGGTATTTGTACCGAATATTTTTTACTTTAAAAATATCACGCATTTAAATTTCTACCCCCCCCCGTCGCCGAATTCACAAAATAGTATAGGAATTTAAAATATTTAAAAAAATCCTCGGTTGTCTTAAAGAATATTATTTTCACACAGTACCTTATTCTACAATGTACCGGGTATTTGTACTGACTATTGTTTATGTTGAAGCGTGTAAGGATACTATCCTTAGCGCTTGTCCAGGACAATGTCCTGCCTCCTTCGTCACTGACGAAGATACATTATTTTACCAGAAGGAAAAAGAGAGATAATTGTCTTACCAGGTAAAATGATCACTCGAGTAATAACTTTATACATTTATTCAATTAACTAAGTGGTAAATTACAATTGGTTTAATATAACAAGACTCGAAGAAAGAAGGAAGTTATTCGCGCTAGTAAAGTTCCGCACCTGTGGAGATCCCTAAAGAGAGTGATTTCACAGGGGCCTCCAGGGCGGAGGTCAGTCCCTGGTAACAATACTTTATGCATTGTCACCAGGACTGTTTTACTTGTGATAACAATTAAGGAGGTATCACACCCATTAAATGTCAATATCTGGTGCTTTTACCGAATATCCGATTCTTTAACTATGGATTCGTGGACCCCCACTAACGACTCTTGCACCCCTATTTTTAGTCACGCCATCGTAGACGCCCGTCGAGTCTCCCGTGGATCTCTGTGGATCCACTTGGACCACTTTGGAAATCACTGGTATAGTGTAAAAAATAAAATTCATTTATGTTGAACAATGATATTTAACTCAGATTTGTTTATAAATTATCGGCTGTACTAATATAATATGTAGGTACAACTAATTTATTTTATTAAGTTGGTACCTACTCATTAAATTTATAAAAATTCTTTCCATGATTTTTTCAAAATTGAAATTTCAGAACCACAGTTGTAAAATTGTATGGATAACGATTCTAATTTGAAAATGTATACAAAAACAATTATTGTTCTATAAATAGGCCAATCTATGAAAAAACTTCATCGTTGATTTTGTATAATTATCCATATAGTTTGTGTGACAGCAGAACTGTCATACAAACGGCATTTTCATACAAAAATACAATCCAAATTTCCGACTATTCCGTTTGATTTTCCAAAAACTTTCTTTTGTATAAACAGACTCCTGATAATTACGAACATAACAAAAAAACAATTAGCCAAGTTGGTTCAGCTGTTCTCAAGTTATGGAGTGACATACATGGTCAATCCATTTTTATTTATAAGATTTGAGTACTTACTCTCTGAAAGAAGAAGTTGTAAATAAAAAAAAGTCTTCTTCAATCCAATACGTGTTACTTAATTTACAGAAATCCGTAACAGAAATAATTTGAAGGCGAAGAGAAAAGTATATACGAGTACCTGTACATTGGACATGTATTGTTAATCGGGAAACTTGTAAGTATCATAAAATAATAAGTTCTTGGTTAAACATAAGAAAAGGAATACAAAAAGGCGATTACAGTTATTACAACATTACTTGTAGTGATTTAATATTTTACAAATTAGGATAGCACCCATTCATTGTTAGTTGTGTCAGGTACTGTACAAGTAACTTCAAAGAGAACTTTTATTATTATTATTCAAAAAGGCATTATATTACAGTTCTAAGCTGATGTGATCCCAGAGAAAACAAATTATGACAACATCAATTACAATCAATATACAAAGGGTGAGTATAAACTCGCGATAACGCAGAGGTGCGATTTCTTCCAACTAACACAAACTTGTGTGATGTTTTGCTAACCGATTGTACCTATTGACGTATTCCGGAAATAATGTATATCGTTATGGTACTGATCAACATTTAGTTTTATGTTTGGATATAAAAATCTTGTGACCCGAGCGCAAATGGGAGATCGACTGGCCACATTAGAGAACCTATTCTTTTCTAAATATATGAATTCTTGTATAAAGTTCATACATATCGGCTTTAATAAGATTTCACCCGATGGAAAAATAAATGACACGTTCAAAGAAATAATTTTCTGCTTGTTTTGGAATAATTTAATCTTTTTTCCCCTGGAGGTACTTTTTTTTTACTATTTCAGAGAATATTAAAAAAAATTATACAATATTTCATTTTATTATCAATCTTTTGGTTAAACCTGAAAACAAAATGAAATGTAGATGAAGCAGGCTAACGTTTGTATGTATTCATTTCAGATAAATGGTCAAATACATCTGAGGAAATGTATTCTACACTTTATTCTATACCAAGTAAAACTTGAAAAAAACAGATTAACTTGACGGTAACTTTCATGTTTACATTCGGGAAATATTGATGTTTTGTTAGGTATACAAAAAGACTTACAATACTGTTACCTTTATTTATCATCTTTTTGTTATTAACATACACATTTTTTATAATTTGTGTTGTATTCGACGTATTGTATATTATAATATGGTCATGAAAAGTCTGCACACTCCACTTTCATGGGTGGAGTAAAGATTAAATAATTTTTGATTTTCTTATTTATGAATTTTTGTCAACTTTATTGTTATACAAAAGGCTCTCATGCCGTATAATTTATCAATAAACATATGACATATCAACATCATTATTCTGTATTTTTCAGAGTCTGCAAAGGTTTTCATTAACTCCCTTTAGGGTATAAACAAAACTATGATGTTCTGAAATTATATATATAATTTTACTTTTTCTCCACAAAAGCTGCTTGAAATATTATTAGTTTTAAGATAATCCAATAAATTTAATTATTGAGATATTATATACCTTGTAAATGCAAAACATTTTCTCTCAATTTATAATGCAAAAGAGTCTAATGTTCATTAATATGAGAGATTTTATTATTTTTTTTACACAATTATGTTTCGTTAATATCTAAACTAAATAAATAGAAGGATATGTCGAGTAGCTTTTTAGGAACATTATGAAGAATTAAAGATGTTGGACCGTAGTGTGGCGTACTGAAATCTTGGAGAAAGTAACACGCCCAATAAATTAATCTCTTGTTGATCTCAAGGGAAGTGGAAGTGCAAGTGGAGATGGAAGGGTCCAACGATACATTGGTACATTCTATCCATATTATTATTATTTTAGATTTTTATTTAAGAATTCAAATAACTTCTAAAATTTTTATTTCGCTTATGATATATATGTTGGTACTACTTATGTGTGTATCTTTATATGGTAGCGAAAAATTATATATTTTCGTGATTGAATTATATGCATACACTAGAAGAAGAAATTTAAAACAGAAGTATACTGTCTAGTTTGGGATAAACAAGGTAAGAAATTATTTAATGCTTTAGAATTTAAGGAAATGTTCTGTTTTGAAAATTAAATAATTCTTTAAGAATATGGAGAATATGTGTGTCGCGAAAATTCTCAGATAAAAATGAATGAAATTTTTGCATTAACTAAGACGTTTATAATGTATGCTCATATTGCTTAGTTTATATTGACTTTATTTGCTGTAAAATATACGCACTTTCATAAATTGTAAAATTATTCTCGATTCATTTCAAAGACTTACTCTTAGCAGAATCGTAAAATGAAATACGAGGAGTAATCGTTTACAAGTAATTTGAAAAAAGTAGATCAATAAGTTTTCAATGTTTAGGATGTGCATGTTATATAGCATGTGCATATTTGGAACAAAATTATTTAAAAACGTTTTTAAATAAAAATGCTTTTGAATTTGACACTGGATGACGAGTTGGACAATAAAGGAGAAACAAATCAAGCAATTTACATATAATTATAGTAACCCTTGTAGCGTGTTTGTAAATTAGCATATTTGAAAGGTTGCGGGTGACTATGGTAATTTGTTTTTCCTCGATCAGTTGAATTTCATCCAAAACAAAATACTTACCTAAATTTATTTTATCTCCTTCAGAGCGGCGCAGGTATAAATTTTGTGAAATGAAAAGATGTCTTTTATTGGATAGCAATATAAATAATATGAACATTTTTTTTATTTTTTTTTAAAAAGATATATCTGGGTTTTGTTATAAACCCAAATACAACCTTATACGCCTTTCACAGTAAACTAAAAGCTTGTGTCGTGAAAGGGGAGTTTTCCGGCACCTGGGATCGAACCCCGGACCCCTTGTTCACAAGGCCGAGACTCTACCTCCAGGCTACCGACGAACTCATTGTCAAAGGATAACCAATTAAAAAAATCTGCGTTTTTGATAATGAACATAATTATGTAATTACTATATATTTATCTACAACATTGTTATATGTATCTCTGCCATAAAAATAATAAATCAAGATGAGTAGTATGCTTCATGACTATTATTAGGTATACATGTTGAAAATTGTTGAAGAGGTGTAATAGTCGATCATAAAAAAACCTGTCGCCTATGTCCAAAAATATACTTTTATCATATTAAACCGTATATCATACTTTTATTGTACCTAATTATCAAAATACTATACATATATACTCTCTGTTTGACCAATATTAATTCTCTGCTAAATAACCTGTGTATTGTATAAAATACTATGTAGGTACATATAATATAATATCCCTTTCCATTGAAAAAAACCCATAATATGTTTACATACAGAACACTGAACAAGTGTTCTGTAATACATTAATTTTATTATTCCATAATATGTACAATCCGTTGTTTGCAAGGCGCCAAAACTCTTTACGTATACCTTGTGTAAAGTTTATTTTCCCTAAGATTTTTGTTGGACTTGAGATGATTATCTAAATCGTCTATCCTATCAAAATGTTACTGTCTAATTTCCTTTTTTTAATCCAATCCTTTTTTGCTCCAGTTTTTTTTCTAAATTTCCTTTATAATAGAAAACTTGGTCACTCTAAAATACACTCAAAGGAGATTAAATTTTAAACTGAAAAATTTCAAATACTTCCATAAATAATTGATCAAATATTCTCAAAGCATTTTTCTGAAACTGTTCTTGATAATGAATCGAGATTTTTTTATAAAGCAAGTGGAAAATCGTTTAATATAAATAAATAATATTTTATTTTATTTTAATTCCAATGACTTTAATAAAGTTCTTTTATCAATCTGAATAAGAAAAATGTAGTTCTTATTGATTTTGGGATAGGTAATGTTTATACTTTTCTTTTTTCACTTTTTATGAGTTACAATTTACCTTCATAGTTTTTGTCTTTAAATTATTTTCTACTACAATTTTTTTTAAACACTTTGAACACGTACTATAGATCATGAGAAATTTTTATTCATTTAATAGCAGCCGATAAAGTATTGAACATAATTGTTCCGGCGCCATTTAGACGGGAGATCGCGATCTATTTGAGATCTGAAAAATGAGATCCTAAAAAGATGGTTGCTTCTAAGGTTTGCATAAAGCGTCTCTTGATTAGTGGACCTTACATCGTGACAGTGAGAATGGTGAAATTGGTGAACGTTGTCCATGGACACCGAAAGAGATCACTTAAGCCAGCCTTGAGCCAATTCGTAAGCGTTGGGACACCTTTCTCACTTCCTCCGATTAGATTATACACAATGTTGCATTGTGTAGACATGGTTCTCCAATCGAGGTTTCTCATTGGTTCCTTTAATAAGTTTAACTCATATCACCAACACATTACACATCTGTTAGGTGTGTGTATAGAAAATGTTTGTAATTTTTTTTCATACATTTGTTGTTTTATTTTGGGAATCCATTAACCGTATTAATGCGATGGTTATTATTTATATAAATATTGAACATAGACGCCACACGTCTAGATCATTAATTTGCCTTAATTTATAAATGGTGTGATTCCGGTTAGATTGGACTTGCATTGGTCAGGGGCTGTTTTTTCATCCCTGATTGTTACCCTTTTATAAAGTTTTTGTTTTAATATGTATGCTGTAGACACGCTTTATTAGGGGGTTGGCCTAATTAGATCAACATTATTCTCTCTATTTTTTTTTCATATATGTCAACTTACTGCGTGTGTCTCTATGTAATAAATAAATAAATAAATATGCAAATATTAAGATAACCATTTGAAAAAGATAATTATTTTTCCCCAAAAGGAAGTAAAACATCAGTTATATGAAAATGGATAAAGGAAACAAAGTTCATCTCACGATGATAAAATTTTCATTAGATAAAACGAATTTCAAATCATTTTCTCCGCCATGGGAAAAGAAAACTGTTGTGAAATTTTCGATTACCAATAAAAGTTGTGGCCATATCCCGTTGCCAGTTATAACTTTCAAAGTGGATGGTGGATACGGACGCAAAACTTCAATTATTATGTTTACCTACCCACTACCTACTGTTTGCTGGCAAGGTTCACCCTGTCCTGCCCTGCCCCATACAATAAAACATTCTGTCTACAATAATAAACTTTTATATAGAATATATAGATTTTTTTTTGTCTAGTACATAATATTGTGTACATACTATCTATTGATGTACCTCAGTTTCGTTGTTTATAACTCGTATAATTGAATTACATATGGTAGCTGAACTTTTTATTATTATATAGATCCCAGTAAAAGGTGTCCATATTTTCGGTGGCTCTACTTTTTTCCACTATCAATTAAGGTTATCTATTATATAATATACGTGAATAATGGTTTTAATTTGTAAAGAGTTCGTATTCAGATGACATTCAAATAAAAATAAGAACGTGTTAGTATTTTCAAATCTATAAGTTCCCCCTCCCATAGGAAATGAAGGTAGGTATGGTCTCGTTTTCTGTTCTTGATGATAATACTATTGTAGGTACTCTTTGTAAAGGTATGCGAACCTACTTATTGTTGTTATTGGCGTACCTACACTATAGAAGCGTTCATGTAGAAAGAAGCAGCAGAAGACTGATAATAATAATAGGTAGGTACCTACTGCTTGACACCTCCGGGTCTTGAGATATAAAATTCAGATACTTTGCCTGCTAGATTGTATTTATCATAAGTGTATTTATTGTCCCGTGGAGCACCCGGTAAAGAATTGGTCTCCCACTCTTCTCCATAAGTTTTCGAGTGTTCTGTAAAAGGCAGGTTTTCGAAAAAATAAGACATTTTACATCTTAAATTCGGCGATGAGGTTTGCCACCCATAGTAGTAGTAGTATTTATTGTAGTGAAACCTCGGAAGTCATGAAGGATGTTATACAACTACTGAGAATTATTATTTCATTAAGTTAAAGTTATTATTCAATTTGCGAAGTTACTGGTATATATCTACATACATATGTATCTATCTAACTGCAAAGCAATTACCTACAAGTAAACGTTTATATTAGAAACACAGTATCGTTATTAACAGGTGTGAATAATAAGGTTGTTGTCTCTTGTATTAATTTAAACTTTACATATACATATGCAAATAAGGTATGTCAGACATTAAGATTACGCAATATTTTTTTATACATACATGCAGGCAGATAAAATGGACAAAAATAAAATTCGCACTTTGTATGTCACCACTAGTCTTGCTTTTGGACAGAAGTATAATTTTTATAATTATTTTTATACCCATGTAACAGTGATAACAAAATTGCAATTATCTTTCCGTGATGGTACTCTATTAAAAATATTATTTAGGCTTAAGTAAAAATACTGCATCTTCAGTGAAAATTCATATCAAAATAGGTAGGTATATGTTTAGAAGAAAGTTTCACAAATCGTCAATACGAGTATTAACTGATTGACATAATAAACTTATACACAAATCTTTTATTACTCATTTCATATTGATCCGTTACGCAGTTGTAAGTAACAATATTACTTTCATATTAGGTAGGTACGTGTTTAAGGAAACAAAATGACAAGGATAATATGAGTATTAACTGATTGACATAATAAACTTATACACAAATCTTTTATTACTCATTTCATATTGATCCGTTACGCAGTTGTAAGTAACAATATTACTTTCATATTAGGTAGGTACGTGTTTAAGGAAACAAAATGACAAGGATAAATAAATAAATAAATAAATAAAGCTTTATTGGCATCAATATATAATGTGTACATGTTTTTTGTTCCAATAAACTACCAAAAGGCGGGCTTATCGCATATGCGATTTCTTCCAGCCAACCCGAAAAAATAAAATAATAAATAAATAAAAATAAAACAATAGAAAAAACATATAGATAAAAGTAAATAAAAACAAGATGCTAAAAAAAAACTACAAATGAGATATATAATAAAAACAAGATAAAATATAAAAAGCACACATACAACAAGAATAGGAAGGGAAGGGGAAAGGGGAAAAGGAGAGGATCTGCTCGGCGTAATTATTACGTGAAAGTTTAAAAAGTAAAAAAAAAAAAAAAAGAATTCGAAAAATGTGTATGAAGACTAGAGACAATTAATTTGTTTACGAAATGAATATAATGTTGAAGAAGTACGAACCTTATGTGGGAGTCTGTTCCAAAGCCTCGCACCATGAACAGTAAATGAATCCGTATAAAAACTAGAATGATGAGGTGGGATGGATAGAAGATTATTTGTAGCTGAACGAAGTGACAAACCGTGTGATTGTAAGAAGACAAATCTTTCCTTTAGATAAGAGGGTGTGACTGGATCGAAGAGAATTTTAAAAAGAAGAGAGAGAATATGAACATCTCTACGCTGGGCTATTGTCTTCCAGCCAAGGCGCTGCCGGAATTCAGAAATGTGATCACGCTTTTTTAGACCAAAGATATACCGAATACATGAATTCTGGAGACGTTCCAGCTTATTCAGCGCCTCAACTGAGAGATCTAAGTAGCATACATCTGCATAGTCAAATATAGGATGAATTAAGGATTGAACGAGAAGTTTTTTTGTGTCAATAGGAAGAAAGTTTTGAAGTCTTTTAAGCGAATGTAAAGAAGCAAATACCCTTTTACTGACTTCATTAATCTGCCTCCACCAGGACAACCTATTATCAAAGTATATACCTAAATTTTTGACTGTATCAG
Source organism: Athripsodes cinereus (assembly GCA_947579605.1). Lineage (NCBI taxonomy): Eukaryota > Metazoa > Arthropoda > Insecta > Trichoptera > Leptoceridae > Athripsodes > Athripsodes cinereus. The sequence goes on from OX388309.1 coordinate 14,590,220, forward strand.
CGAAGGGAATAATGGAATCGTTTAAGATCAAAGATGGCAAAGGGGCGAGATTTAGAGACGTCAAAAGCCTGGAACTACCTATAATGATTGCTTGGGACTTTGAAGGATTAACAAGTAGTCCATGCTCCCTACACCACGAACTAATATATTGAAGGTTTTGGTTCATGATTTGAAAAGAAGAAACAATGTTATCAAGATCAAAATGAATATAGAGTTGGAGATCATCTGCGTAAAGATGGTAGGATCCACAAATCTGGTGAGTGATAGTATTAATGAAGACTGAGAAAAGCAAAGGAGAAAGAATTCCGCCCTGCGGAACACCTGCCCGCAAATCAGTCCAGTTGGAGGTTTGAGTTGATAAACACACTCTCTGCCTTCTACCTCTGAGGTATGAGTTTAACCATTCCAAGGCACCTCCTTTAATATTGAGAGACTCCAATCGAGCCAAAAGAAGATCATAATCAACACAGTTAAAAGCGTTACTAAAATCTAGCAACGTCAGCAAAGTAAGTTTCCTCCCTTCCATAGCGAACCTTATATCTTCTGAAATTTTAAGCAGGGCAGTAGCTGTACTATGGCCCTTACGAAAGCCGGACTGAAATCGATCCAGAGAGTTGTGAGATAGAAGATAGTCATTAAGTTGTTGATAAATTAACTTTTCCATTATTTTAGATAGGAAGGGTAGGACTGAAATAGGCCTAAAATCCTTGGCCGAAGATGGGGAACCAACCTTGGCCAACGGAATTATATTTGCCGTCTTCCACTCAGATGGGAAAACAGATGTGGATATTGAGGAGTTAATTATGAATGTTATAACAGGCAAAACATAATCCATAAGCAGAGTGATCATCTTGAAACTTATCCCATCATAACCGACAGCAGTAGACTTCACCGCAGAGAAGGACTTTCGCACTTCTTCCAAGGTTATTAATCTAAAATCAAATGGTTCAAAATCATGCGTACAATTCTTTATTTTATTTAAAGAGAGTTGTTTAATAACAGGATCAATAACGACAGGTAATGAAGAAAAGTGAAGATTCAGCTCATCGAGGCTAACCGCAACCGAGCCAACAGTGCCACCTTGTTTACCCAAACCATGCTGCTTTAGAAATTTCCAAGTCTTATTTGGTGTGGATGAAGAAACATTATTGAAAAAATATTCCTTTTTAGATTTACGACACAATTTAGAGCAGTGCCCTCTTAGCAGTTTGTAAGTTTCCCATTTTTTGAGGCACTTTGTCTTATTGAATTTAGCTTTTGCTCTGTCCCGTTTATTCATAAGTTTTTTAATGTTATCTGTTAGCCATGGTGCCGGAGGACGCCTCAGTGGAACAGTTATAACCGGAGCATGTTTGTCAAACAAATTAATGATTTCATGATTAAACTCCTCCACCATGACGTTCACGTCAGCCGCGGTGTAAATATTTTGCCAGTTTATTTGCTCAGCATCATCTTTTAAGCTAGCAATGTCTAATCGACGAAAATTGCGAAACGAGTGAAGTCTAGACTTTATTTTAGGAAGTTTAACTTTGTAAGAGAGATAAATCAAATCATGACACGAAAAACCAGAAGCTGTCAATTGTCCATGAGACTTGACATGATTCACTGAAGATGTTATCATAAGGTCTAACAGTGACTGCGAAGATCTTGTATGATGAGTAGAGCAGAGCGGCAATAAATGTAAGTCAATTGAATTTATTAAGTTCGATAATTTGTGGGCACGGTAATCATTTCTAATTAGGCAGGTGTTGAAGTCGCCCATAAGTATAGTATGAATATAGTTATGAGTAAATGTCTCCAATAAGGTTTCGAGTTCAAGGAAATAGTTGCAGCATGGCGGACAATAGGCAACACCCAACAACACCCTAGAATGTAAAACACACACCTCAATGAACAGGTACTCCATTCCCCCCACCACTCCTGCCTCAGTAGATGCGACAACCTTATAAGATAAATCATCACGCAGATAAATAGCAACGCCACCCCCAACACGATTGATTCGATCACAACGTATTAGATTGTATCCTGGAAGATCGAAAAGTGAAGATGGGAGAGTAGGCTTGAACCAGGATTCACTAACCAACAATGCATGTAGAGGAACATCTGTAAAAGAAGCAAGCAACTCATCATAGTGGGCGGGTATACTCTGAGCATTGATATGACACACATTGAGAATAGACCTAGAATTACAAAGAGATGACCGTAGTTGCTCAGAGAGTGACAGCAATGAGCTAGTCGAAGAGCTTTCAACCGATTGAAATGAATCAGAGAAGTTTGATTGAGCAGAGTAATGGGTGAGGGGAGAGGAAGGGAGGGAATAGAAGGAATCATTTTGAGGAGAAGTATTCATGTTATAATATGTGTGCTAAAAAATAATAAATAAATAAATAAAAATAATATGTATAGAGTATAAACAAATAAAAATAATATGTACAAACTACACACAAATAAACCAGTATTATAAATATATATAGTAAACTATTAAACTAACTTTTATCTAATAGTAAGTAAAAATAGTAAATAGAATAAAAGAAAAGCAAGTTATAAGCAAAAATAGAATAAAAGAAAAATCACACATTTTAATCACGAGGCCGCATGAAGTGAAATAAAAGGGATTATTAAATGCCGTTAGGTAGATGAGCGGAATGAGTATAAATTACACAATATAGTAAGCGGCATCATGATTAAGGATTAAATCCCAGGTACCTATGCACAATTGAATCAACATTCATAATTGGAATTAAAAATATAATAAATAAACATGAAATAAATTTAAAACAATTTAAGTATAATAGTACCCGTCACATGTTAGACTCACACAATAAGACACAGATGTTTCAGTTAGGTACTTGTTACATTTGCCTCTCAACTAAACTATGTCGTGTTTTCATTTATTGACAACTGAGTACATTATATAGCACATGCATAAATATCTCCAACATTCAAAACACTTTCATCATTAACTGTTAAAATTAAAATAAATTGTCAAATAAAATTGATCACAAAATAAATAAATAATCACTTCTCAGTCTTAAGTATGAATCAATAAACTATTAATAATGTATCTACAACCCAGCAGTTAGGTTATACAACAGTCAACTGGTGTACTCAATTACAATCATCATGTTATATGGATAAAATAGAATCTGAATAAGTTATTACGTAGTATTCATGATACTCACCGCTTATACGCAATAATCCATGTAAAATCATCCATTTCAAGTTAGATTACCAAACAAAAACACCGGCAGTATTAATTAAAATTTATACTAATTTACAATGTTTACAAATAGAACAAACTCGCATCCAATCAGGTCACTAGTGAAGAAAAGCACCGACAATTTAGAATGATGTGAATATGTATATATAAAATAATTAAAAAATGATTATTACATTCTGCGTGGAATTAAAGCAAGATATTTAAAAAATATATAAATTTTAGTGAGCGATGACATTACAACCGACACACAGTTTGACAAGTGAAGGTTAGTTGTGATTTTCCAAATACAGATACGCATAGATAATTACAAGACAATCAAAACAAATCGGAAGTGTACAGACTTTCAAGCGCTTCACAAACCGTGTTTCGCTGTCAATTCAAAATTAGTCTATGGATTGAAATGTCCACAGTGAGAGTTTACGAACAGGCAGAATAAAAACTTATAATAATATTCCGTTGGCCAAATTGGAAGAAATAATTAAACGAAAGTAAGTTGGCAAGACTGAATGTGATATTCTGAACCAAATTCTAGCTAACTTCATGACTATTTACAAAAGAAGTTTGAATGATTGAGTGGCTTGCAAAAGATATAAAACTCACACAAAATGAAAGCAAAGTAAAAGTAAAACAATCAATAAGCAAAATCATACGGGGTGCAATATATATGTAAGATGGTTAAATCATTTAAAATTACTTGTTTGACCGTGTACGCAGCTTTCTCCTCGGGAACGCCATCCATATCAGATAGGTTAGATATTCTCTTCTTTGAACCATCAGGAAATTTAACATGAACAAAGCCATTCATGGTCCAAGTGTTTCTGTTACCAACCTTGCTCTTGGCTTCCGTCAGAATTTTGAGTGCATTTGGTGTAAGTGATTCAGTTAGCAGCCACTTAGTATTTTTCAAAGTTGTCTTCCTACCCCAGATGTCACTCTTTTGAGATTGGGTTTTAAAGATGATGAGTATTGGTCTTGGTTTATCTGCTTGGTTTCTCCCTATCCGACGGATATCTTTGATGTGCAGAGGGTCGATGTTTAGGGGGGTCTCCTTCAAAGCAGCGTCCAATGTATATCCCTCGGGAGCTCCATGCAAAAGTAGCATCTTACGTCGTCGTGTTCTCTCCATCGTCTCAATTTGGTTCTCCAGAACACTCATTCTTGCATCATAAGCTTCCAGCTTCTTCATTATAGTGGTCTTGAATAGCTGAAACTCCTCCACCACACCAGTCGTCAAGCCACCACATTTACAAGGATTACATGTAATCCTTTCCTCCATGCTTGTCATCTTCTGGAGGAAGAAGGTCTTCAGTGCCTTTAAATCGCCAGAATCCATAGTTACAGCGCGTACTCGTAATTATTTTGAATATTTAAATATTCATTAATGCGCGATTAAAAAAAAAAAAAGCGTGTTGTCGCAACGAAACAGTGTTGCTATGTTGCTACGTAGGATAATACGAGTATTAACTGATTGACATAATAAACTTATACACAAATCTTTTATTACTCATTTCATATTGATCCGTTACGCAGTTGTAAGTAACAATATTACTTTCATATTAGGTAGGTACGTGTTTAAGGAAACAAAATGACAAGGATAATACGAGTATTAACTGATTGACATAATAAACTTATACACAAATCTTTTATTACTCATTTCATATTGATCCGTTACGCAGTTGTAAGTAACAATATTACTTTCATATTAGGTAGGTACGTGTTTAAGGAAACAAAATGACAAGGATAATAAAAGCAGTTTTAGATTAATGATTGTTTATTAGTTTTTAATAATTCAAAATTATTTTGTACAGTTCTATTAAATGGATATATTCTGTATTTCTATCATATAATATATGGAAATGTTTTCTTTGAATTTACATTTGAATATTTTTACAACATAATATTATATATGTTATTTAAGCCTTCACTGGCATTTTCAAAACTTAACTACAATTAATTATTTTTATGCTTATTTATTCACCTCGTGAAATATGTATACAAATACAAACTATCGAGAATTAATTTTGATGAAAAGTATTTTATAAATAAAATTTCATTAGATAAAATTTTAATAACAAACGATTTACACAAAACTTTACATAGAATCATTTTTTTATTTACAAATAAATATAATTTTAAAACCTTCATTAATAATAATAATAATATGTTTAATTTAACTAATGAATAAATGTGTAAATTTTACAATGGTAATTTTTATAAGAATCTAAAAACACTAAGAAAAATACACAATAAACAATATTCAATATGTATAATACAACTATCTATACCTACACAACAATGGTGACGAAGAGACCTTTAGTTAGAATGTAGATCTCCTTATGGAGACTGATATCTTCGTGTCTTATTCGTATAGGTATACCTGTTATATTATTTACATATTAATATAACAAATTTTAAACATTCCACACATACCTAACATTACATACATGCAAACACATTATATAGGTACCTATATCGTGTACTCGTAGTACTCTCAAACATTGGACATCTAATGTTGTAGGACGTTTTCATCAAATAGCTACGTATCTACCGGGAGATTTATAAAAAATAAATAATTATACAATAGGGATGTACATCCAATTAAATACAAATATATACTTTAGTGTGTTGGTTTTGTAATCAGCATAATGTTCATTCCGTCGTTGATAATTTAAATGAGATACCCGTAGACCCGCTGTATGTAAATCTCAAAGATACATACAGCCACACAGCCGCATAGACTGGGGGTTGGGAACTGAGACACAAAACAGATCTTATAATAATAAAGTATCAACGAAGTGGAATAAACGTTTACCTTCAACACTATATTCCTCATGTACCTAGCAACAAGGTATAAGAAACAAAAATTAAACACAAAACATCGTTAATTCTGTTATACCTAATATCAAATAAGAGTTGTTTATTAAAATATTGATGAATCAACAAATACGGTTTTATTTCAGTAGGTATATCATGTTTTTAATACAAATGTGGAGTATAATAATAATAACATGTAACAGTGAGAGAAAATTAGATTGTGCACTGTTCGCTCAGTCCCATAATACCCGTAATCTTATTAAAATACTGACTAGATTTTACTTACAAAATTATTTTTTTGAGTATCAAGGGAGACACATTGTCAAATTATTCACCGTCACATAATTTAGAGTTTCTTTTGATAGGTACTAAAAGAAATATAAATAAATTATTACTATTAATAATTTATGTAACGAATGTATACATCTCCATCAAGAAATTAAGAAGATAATAATATGAAATATTGTATTGTATTTGTTTTCATTTGAGTCTAATTTTAAATATATTGTAGGTATACCTTAAACGAATAAACGAATACGCTTACTATGCTAAAACTAGAACTGAAATGTAAACTTAATAATTTTAACTAGTTCTAGATAATTGTATTACGAGACACGTGATAATAAATTTGTTTATTAAATAATAAATTAATTTAACTATTCTTCTTGAAGTTGCGTATAATTTGTAAAAGACTATTCATAAAATGCGCTTCTCTCATATATCTCTGAAATAAGATTCACAGGGTGAGAGAAAATTACTATTGGAATTACGTCTGTGATTTTTATCAGTCACGGCCAATAGAGTTGTCATTTTAGTCATCTCCGGAAGCTATGTGTTGCCATAACAAAATAAGACGAATTTCATATCCTCTCGAGAGTTTCCTTCTCAAATATCCGCTAGGATTTATTTACCATATATCTATTATTTATTTAAAACTAAAAAAAATCCATATTTCCGTGATATGATTTTCTCATACAAAAATCAATGATTAACGGCAGTCAAGTTAATTTGTTGTATTGTTATTCTCAATAGGTACATGCTTCGGGCTAGAGTGAAATACGTCCTGGGCTAATTGTCTATACTGGCGTCCGTTTTCAGACTATTCTTTTATAATTGTTCGAGGGTTTGTGTGCTTATATTGTGATAAAACATGCATAGAAAGAACACTGTTTATATTTTTCACACTTATAATAATTATGTAATAGAGTACCTACTTTCGTGAAGGAAGATTGCAATTATCAAGCTATATCAACATATTACGACTCAGTTTTGATCATTTTACTAGCGTATCATAACAGTATCTGCAACTGCATGATTCATAAATAATTTGAAATATTTCGTGAATTTGTCACTTTTGTTTAGGAATATTTTACAAATTAGCCAGAGGACGATACTTCACCTTACATAGGTTTTCTTAAGTTCAGCGCCCAGTCTAAATTTTATCACTAATCCAGTGACCAACACAACGCATATTTTCTAACAAATATTAACAAAATCGCAAAGAAATAATCTTACATTTTATAATATTTATAATAATAATTACGTATAGCACAGCACTACATCTAATAATAATAATATAATAAAGTATTTATATCAATATCGTGGATATCACGGGCTCATGTAATATCCACAAGTTGTAACAGTACTAAAATTAACGTAATATTAAAATTGCAAATTGTTTTATCCTATATTTTCTAATTCTCGATTTGAGAAACACACAAAACATTCGCGATTTAACATTTAGATCATGAAAATGTCTTGTTTTTTAGTTTTGTTGTAAGAAAATCATTCTAACATAAGCGTTTTATAACAAAAAATAATATATCATTATTGACATTGTTGGAGGATAATTCGCATTATCTAGCTTATATAGAGAAAAAATATTTTGTTCACTTTTCTTAAACTCATATCAGTACTGTATAGAAAACACTGAGTTGTTAACTATGTTAATCGCATTTTCATGGACTTATTTATTAGTACGATATGATTAGAAAGTTCTCTAGAGAAACATCCTTTGATTATTTAGCTAAATTTTATTATATTATTTATTTACCGAGGTAACATAAACTGGTGTTTGTGAAAACATATAATTTAACCATATTGACATATATTGCAAACTGAAAAATTAAATTAATATTACATTTAAATTGGATTTGAAAATATTAGCACCTGTATTACGTTCGTTGCAAAGGTTTCTATTCTAGACACAATGCATATTACTACTAAATGAAGTGTGTATTTTACAACGATGAAATTATCGAATGATTTAAATTTGACAATTATAATGGTTTATACGAATCGCTAAATAAATAATACACTTTATGTATGTAAATAACCCGTTGTAATAATAGATTTTACTTCATTGCTTTGTATGTAATTCATTCTAACTCGTACATAACTATGTGAAAGGATCAGATTGTAAATCATTATTCTTACAAAGATACCAAAAATGTGTCGATAGTAATGATATTTTTACTAAAATAAAACATCTTTTTCTTCTTTTTTCAATTTCTTTTGTTGTTTCAATTTTTGAATCGATAAATATCTTTATTCTTAAATAAATATTATATCGAGACAAAATATTTGAACACGTCATTGAATTATGTCATGTACCTACCTACATTTCTTTTTGAGAATGCATTGATTGATTGATCTTTCAACGGGATTATGAAAAGTCTTAATGTGACAGCGGTGGCTGAGTTTAGTAGTGCGGTGTTTTGGAAGACTAAAATGTATGTATTGGAAGACACAAATTTTATAAACAATGGTGAGACAGAAAGAGGGCAACACAAATATTCTATTAAAATTTATTAGAGGTACAAAAATAAAATGAACTTAAAAACTAGGTATGATTATTTGCTTTTATCAGTATATATCATATGTAAGTAAGTTCATTTAGATGCAAAAAGCAATTATCATGAAAACAATCTTATTGATAAAATATATAGAGAGTTTTAAAATTTTGTGTAACACTACATTTAATTATAAAATTATTTAAATTAGAATTTAAATCGTGTCTAATATAAAGCTTATTAGGTACTTAACTATTGAGAAATTAACTAAATTGGCATTTGAAACCTTACTTATTTTCTTGTAATCAATATCAAAGTGATGTTGTTATAACTATGTACATGACATGTTATTTAGAGAATAATCAAACGAGAAATTAAAAGTCACAAAAATTAGTAATTTGTCATTATCATAATTCTGCTGACAAACCAGCTAGGTATGTTTGATGTTTGTGATCACATTCACATTAGTACAAGTAGAGAAGAAAATAAGACTTAAATGAAAATATCAATTTAAATGCATAATATCATACATATTATTAACTAGTTTTGGAAGACTAAACAATGTAAATCTTTAAAATACTTACACGGCTATTTGAAAAGTTTTGTTCAGATAAAGTGAAAATTGAATAAAAGTTATCAAAAAGTTGAAAAACACTATTATTATAATGGTTATTCACTTTAATAATAAGCTTATGATGTTGTAGCAGATAATCTACTTTGAGGAGAAAGTATGTATAAACTTACTACCTACAATAAATAGAGAGAGGGAGGGAGGGAGGGGAGGCCGAGAGCAAAATATTATAATACTTTCTAATTTATTTGTAGGTATTACAATACAATATTAAGTATTGATTCACTTATGGACCGGAATATTATGAAATATTAACATGTAATTACTTTAACCTATTTAGTTTTCAAAATATCTACATACATTAACCGTAAAATATAATATTTTCAATGAGTTTATTATTGCTGTATTACGCGTATTGTTTTTGTGTTCAAATTGTACATTATTAATATAATCATGTTATACCATATATATATAAATAAATATAAGCAAAGGGAACTAATCAAATACATATATATCATGATATTATAATTAAAAATACTCATATACAATACAATAAGAAATCAAGGAAAATAACACGAACAACTCAGGGCGACTTATGATTCAAATAAATCAAATCATTATATGTTTTTGATAAAGACGACATTAATTATACACACACAATTTTCTATAAGTATAAAAAATATGTAATAATTGGAAACATTTAAAAGAATATGAATATTTTCTAAGTTTTAATTGGTGCTTTCATAGGCACAGTATTTTTAAATAAATATTTTGTATAGGTATTTTATTTATTTTAGAATTGTAAAGGAAGATATGCGTGTTATTTACGCATTATTTATTATATAACAATATAATCTATTTATTTAATTTAATTTGTTTATACATACACTGATATAATTATTATGATTATAATGTTCAAACATATTTACATACATAAGTGTACAAATACGAATAATTATTTTCACAATTGATTTACATAGTAATATGTAATAAGTTATCTATCAATTTAATTTAACATGTTAAATAGTCATCTATTATAATAATATCTATAATAATATTATAAAATTGTAGTAACACCTTTTTAAGTAAAAAAACCAAAACTAGACAGAAATTCATATCAAAATTATATAGGTATACTTAGTAACAATAAGTAAAAATATATGAAATTCAGATTGTCATAGTGTTTCATGAAAATATCATAGGTATCAAATAATGAGAATAAAATATATTACCACAGCTGAACAAATTCTGCATAACTTTCGATATAAAAAACTATAACATTATTTATGGAAATAAATAACTATTTTAGTACCTACTTACTATGTCGGTATGTACATATCTACTACAAAATACGTAATATGTTATATTAGCATGACGATATGGTTTAAAAATGAATTTCCCAATCCTATGTACAATGGAATTATTTATCAGTTTTATATTGGCACATAAATTTGTAATTGATTTCATAATCAATAAAGAAGTGTTTTATAATAATATTTATTAATAAAATTACACAACATAATAAATACAATATAAGTATCATCATAGTTGAGGTCATTAGATCAACAAATTTTACTAATGGTTTTCATATTCTTTTGTTCCACTGAATAGTTTATTTTATAAATATTTTATCATTATAAAATAAATTATGTTATGGGTACCTATATCATAAAATGTTTGTAATTATGTTATGGGTACCTATATCATAAAATGTTTGTAATTATGTTATGGGTACCTATATCATAAAATGTTTGTAATTATGTTATGGGTACCTATATCATAAAATGTTTGTAATTATGTTATGGGTACCTATATCATAAAATGTTTGTAATTATGTTATGGGTACCTATATCATAAAATGTTTGTTATTAAATAATTATTATTTGCGTCAAAAAGTATCCAGTTCCAGGAATTTTCGTGTAATCAAATCTTTATAAAAATTCAATGTAAAAATGTTGATTAATAGTTTTAAGTTTATTAATAGTAAACAATAATACTAAAAAAGAATTATATATTGTGTATTACTACAATATTGAGAAATGTATAACTTAAAACATAATTTAGCTTGTTATTTATATAACATAATAACACGTTAAAACACGATTCAACAGATATATTGTATAATAATAATGTCCATTCTATTAAAACAGTTCTTGAAGATAGTTATTATTATGAATAATAATCAATCTACCAATAGGTGAGATGCTTTATGTATGGTTGTATAATATGTAAGTATATTGTATAACAGTAATATTAATGGTAAGAATGTGAGAAGTTAGGTATATAATATATGCACACACTCCACATGATATTATTAACGACAATTGTATAGGCCCGGTGCTGCTCTCTCCTGCGCGAGACGGATTCTGTTCGCTACACAACGATAGCAGCACACGTAGGCCAAACATCACTTGAATAATATTCGCCTGAATGCTCTGCGGAAATCTTTGTTGAATATTGTGTAGATAATGGGATTCAATACGGAATTCATGTAACCTAACCAAAAGGCTATAGCAAATCCGCTCGGCGGTATATTGCAAATGGGACATGCCGGTGTAAGAATGTAAAGGAAGAAGAATGGTAACCAGCAAGCAATAAAGCTACCCATGATCAGCCCTAATATTAATGTTGCCCTCTTTTCTTTTTTCCTTGCTATTCTTCTTTTCTCTCTTTCTGGATCTCTCGGTTTTTGAACTCTAGGAAGTGCTGGTTCTAATTCTGCGGGAGATTGGTTTACAGGATCCGGCTTTCTCGTTTTAGATGGCTGCTTTTTTCCAAATATTGGTTGACAGAGTCTAAGTTTTAATGGTTTTACTACAGCACATCTACTAACAACTCCAGAGTCAGAACTTGATGGATCAAATTCAGAGACCATATCTGTGTCGATACCAACTGATGGAGCTCTAGCTCTAGCGGTGGAGGCTTGTAGCTCACCATTCACTGAAAGAGTTGACCCTCTAAGTTGCCCCCCAAGTTGGCCTCGAACTGCTGTGGCACTCACAGTATTCACCTGAAACAATACATAACGAAACTAATTAAGAATTCATTCAATATAAAATTATGTCCGTTCATAATAACACAGGACTTTTTTTTACAGAAATTCGTACATAAAATAAAAATTGATACTTTCTCGCAAAGTCGTATGTACTAGTAATGAAATCAAATGAATGAGTTCAATGATTCGAAAATAATAATTTAAATTGTTTTATTTTGAAACGCCTTTTCAAAAAATGTTGGAAGGTATTAAATTTTTAGGACAAATTACGGTCGAGTGAAAATTTACACTAGGAATGTGAATTAAAGACAACTGCTAACTGCCCTACAGTAACTCCACATTTTTATGAAATACTAACTAATAAACCCAGAGTATCCCGTTAGAGTAACATAAAAAGAAAATCTCTGCAACTATGATTTTTGACAAACCTTTTTGATATAGAAAAAAAACTTAACAGTATCCGTCTATTGTAAAAATTTGATACGTAAAGCATTTGTTTTTTTGGAGCCAATTGGTCGAAAGCTGTATTGGTAAAAGTAGAATTCAAGAAAGTGTAACAAAAATGGGTAGGTACCTTTACAGCAAAAAATACTGAAACCATCTATGTATGCAAAAAGGTTAAGTTTTACACCCAACATGCCTATATTTATTTTAATCTGTAAAAAGTGATCAGGTTTTTACCCATGAAACGCTAAAACTTCATTCTTTAGTAAAAATATAAAGTTTGACTCTCAAAATGCTTATAATTAAGTCTAGAAAAAAATGGTAGCTACCTACGCAGAAAAAATACAAACAACTTCACCATTTTGTAGAAACATGAAGTTTGATGCCTATATTTATGCCTAGAAAAATATGTATGTACTAATATAAAAGTTAAATTTTAACAGCATTCTCCTTTTGCAAAAATATGAAGTAAAATACCCAACGTGTCATCATATCATTTTGTCCAGAAAAAAAGGGCAGACATCTACGCGAAAAATGTAAAAAAAAATCCACTAATGACTTTATAGTAAGACTAGGCACTAGCTGGCTGTCAATGTGCGTCCATTGTGTTTCCGTTAATGTCAAATAAATATCAGGTCAATATGATTGTATTAACGGCACATAATATCTGATATACTACATAGAATAAAAAACATAATATCTTCATTGTGGTGATGAGTTATTTCAGTTTATACAGTTGTTGATTCAAATCTTTTGAAACATGAATGCGCTGTAATGCATGTATTTTTTATGATCACGAAGACAGACGTCATTTTAAAGTTTCATATCTGAGTAAGGGATGTTACACATTAAAATCAACGGGAGAATTTTGAACTAGCATTTCATCGTTTTCAAAGTCAGCTGTCCAGGACGGTCTTTCGTAATAATAAGAATACTAAGAAGGATAGTAAGAAGGTTTTTGTCCCTGTAGCTCTATAAGTGATCTCCCATGATTGTACTATTTCATAGAACATCATGGAAGAATCAACTCGAATAATGTTGGGGTTCTACATTTTGAATATAAATTTATTTTAATATTTTATGGTTTTTGTTATTTAATGTTATATTTAAATTTTATCGTTAATCTTATATTGTGTTCAAAATGTAGAATCTAATATTGTTTTGTTAAATAAATGAGATATTAGAGAATAATAATAATGTTTCGTCGTTAGAATCACCTCATGATCACGTAACATGTTTGCACACTAGACAAAATTCGTTACTTTTTTTCGCTACTGATGCTAGCATAACCGCCAACCGTTGCGGCAGTTCGAATATCGCCATGGAGAAATAAACATCTGTTCTAGCGGTTTGTTCCCTAGAAAACCGCGCGAACTCATGTCGCTTGATTATTCAATTCGTAATAGTAAATAATAATAAATACATTTGTTCTCATAAAACGCGACATTATAGATAGTTATTGTTATCATAATTTCCACAACATAATTAGTACGAACGGTAGTGTGTTGATACAAGTGGTTATGTTTATTTAGTCTGCACGCCATTTAGCCATGACGAGTGTTCCCGCCTCAACATAACGTAATTTCTTAAATACCGAATGTTATTCTAACTATTGTGCTTTTGTACTGAGTTAAGCGATAATGGACCCAAACAGGGTTATAATTGTAATAGACGAATAGATAAGAAAAAAACCCACTAACCGAACTTTGCTTACCATCAAACGGTAATTCAGTATTGTTGCTATAGATTAATTATGTGTTTTAGTAAAAATAAACAAACAATTCCCGATAAACCCGTGTATTGAAGTGACTTACAATGTCTTAAATATAAAATAATAACGTTGTGAAGAATGCATATAAAAAGTACGCGTAATTATGTCGTTTATTAATAATACTACTTAACGCTGTAATAATAAATATACATTTGATTATATATGTAGTAACAGGAAACACGTGACGCAGTACTTAATATCTGATAAATAGAGACATTCGTCAACATATTCATAAGGACATGTAACTGTTCTCGAGGAATCCCAACCTGAACGAATATGCCGTATGCTGGACCATCTTGCGACGCCAGGCTACTTGTAGAGGTCTGATAGTACTAGACATGACCTGCCTAGAAGATCCACCCACTGTCTATATAGTCGGCATAGCCAGAACCACCTTGGATATTCGCCTTCGCGTGTGTCAAACGTATATGTCTGAATCACCCGTTACATAGGATAATAATCGTATTAAACGTGTTATGTAAACTGTAAGTACCTACCATGTTACACGTATAATAATGCCTGAGAACCATTGCTATTAACCCTTTATGTATTGAATATATGAGCATCATTGCACTTGCCACTTTGTTAAATGACTGTATTGGAACATTGCATATAACCACAGCCTTCATCCTTATGTATGTATCATAATAATATATGTTTAATTGTTGTAATTGGCTAATCATAGAATTTGATGTCACCTGACTATTGATATGTATCATGCATGTTTCTTTCAATACATACTGTCTTGTTTACCTCCATTTATGAATTTTATTTCTATACATAACAACAACATTTCCTTTAGTAATAATATGTACCTTCCGTACAACCAAATTTCAAGAGTGGATAATGCTTGATCATAATAATATATCTAACTTACATATTATGTTCTTGTCTGCAAAATATATGACACAGGAGAAATACCTGAGGACTTCGCCAAATGTCTGATACGAGCGCTACCTAAAAAAACAGGTACGACAAAGTGCGAACAACACAGAACATTAAGCATGATATCACACGCTTCTAAGATACTCACCAACATTATAATGAAAAGGGCGGAAAGTAAAATCAACGAAACACTTTCAGAAGATCAATTTGGATTCCGCAAAGAGACAGGTACAAGAGATGCGATTCTGAGTCTAAGACTTGTTCTCAAAAAGAGGATAACAGTAAATAGAAACACATATATAGCATTCATCGACCTAGAAAAGGCATTCGATAAAGTAGAATGGGAACAACTTTTTAACATCCTAAACGAAATAGGAATGAGTTACAAAGACAGAAGAGCAATCTGGAGCCTATATAAGAACGAAATGGCCGTAATTAAAAGCGGAAGAGCTGCGCAGAAGCGAGGGTATAACAAGGTGTAAGACAGGGATGCTCAATGTCGCCAGCACTCTTTAACTGCTATATACAGCGAGCTATTGATGAACTGAGAGAAGAAATGAAGAACTGGACAGGAGTAAAAATAAATGGGAAAAAGGTCGACATGATTCGATATGCTGACGATATAGCCCTGCTCGCAGACTCCGAGATAGAACTGAACGAAGCCTTACAAAAAATGGAAAGTACACTGCTGTCAAAGTACAACATGAAAATTAATAAAGACAAAACAAAATGTATGGTCGTTGGAAGGGAGGAAACGACTGCGAACATTGCCATAAACGGAGTGAGCATCAAACAAGTAAAAGAGTTTGTGTACTTGGGCAGCAGAATAAACCAGGATGGACGCTCCAAATCAGAAATTGTGAGCAGAATAAACCAGGCAAGGATTGCCTTTAACAAAAAGTCTAAAATATTGGAATCCCCAAACATTGATTTAAGCGTAAGGAAGAACCTTACTAAAGCCTTCGTATGGAGCATTTTGCTTTATGGTTGTGAGACATGGACCATCAGCAAGATTGAAAGCGGACGGTTGGCGGCCTTTGAGATGTGGTGCTACAGACGCATGCTGAAGATCCATTGGTCGGAACACGTCGAAAACGAAGAAGTATTAAACAGGGTAGGCGAAAAAATGCAACTCCTTAAGAGAATCAGCCAACAACGAGCTAACTGGATTGGCCACAACATCAGGCACCCAGGACTCCTCATCGCCATCACGGAGGGTAGGACCGAGGGCACAAACGGCAGAGGCCGGCCCAGAGATGCGTATATGGACCAACTGAAGAGGGACATGAATTGTGGCTCATACGTAGAGCTGAAAAGACTGGCTGAGAATAGGGAGGAATGGAGAAGAAAGACAAAACTCGTTGCAGACCAATCCAATGGATTGTAACTCATTATATATACATATGTTCTATTGGATATTTTGTAATGTACTCAGAAAAGGATTTTATCCTGGTTCAATTCCAGAATAAGATATACATATAATTATTTAATTATATTGTTTGATAAACTCAGGTTTGAACCCTGGATGAAACTGTATGGATAAATATCCATCATTGATTATCTATAACTGACATGAGTACAAGAATATAATACTGAAGTATTATCAGTCTATAATAATGTCTAACTGAAGAGTTAACTTCTATTTATTAATCCTGGATTAGTTAAACCACTGAGATATATACATAACTGAAGAATAATTATGGAATCCAATTGCTTTATCTATCTATATAATATGTAATAACATCTGATGACCATGAGAAACCGATGAACACAAGGGTAAGAATATCTGAAACTCTACGTAAGTATATTATCTATGTATGTTAACCACTCTCGCACAATACATACCTCTCTAAACAAAGTAGAATCATATACCTAGACAAACGTGACCAATTGTACCATATATAAATCTTTTTTCTATTTGCTTTTACATAATTAAAATAAACATAATTGTAATTTTTTTCTTATATGTAACTTTTGATAAATAACTTGCTATGTGTACCTACTTTATATACTTAGTATATCAAGTACTGGGGGCTCAGCCAAGTAATGGTAAATTCATTTTGTTATATACTTTCTTTATGTACAATTAATTCATTTTTTATTTACTATTCAAATAATTTCATTACGGATAATATGTATAAATTATTGCGGGCGTCAGAGGACGTCGTAGCAGGGACATTATTGACAAACTCAATGTTGTAAATACACCCATTTCATTCTAAATTAACATAAAGCTGTCCTCAAGAATTTGATTATAGTGATCAAATTAGGTAGGTACCTACCAACTGTATATACTTTTTCACACCCCTTTCTTTTATACTAATATAGCGTTTTCTTCGTCGAAGAAGATGCTGCAATAGTAGCGATCATAATAATAATAATTCTCACTTTGTTTATGTTTTTGGCATTAACAATATAACAATTTCTAGACATGATATGATTTATTAGATTATTATGTAATTATTGTTATTTTTTGAGCTTTTTATTTGCTACCGCGGTTTCGGTGGAGCGTCCACCATTAACGAGTGTTAATCTAAAACAAAGTCGCAAGCATGAAAACAAATAAGTATAGTAAAAATATAGGGGGAGGGGTTGTGTAGTAAGGTGGGCGGGGGTTGTTTTTTGGATATGGATTGGATTAGGCGTATGGGATGGGAAATAAATAATAAAATATTGTCAGGAGAGGGTGGGGCTATAGTGGAATGGTAGGTTGGAATGGTGATTGTGGAAGTGTAAATGAAGACAGGAGGGGGGATTTATATGAATTTATAATTTTATTAACTATATTTTTATTAGAATTAATATTTTTATTTATTTCTAACGTTTCAAGTGAAGCTAATTTTCTATATTCAGTTATATTTGAATGTTTAAATTTACTATTATTTGAGTTAAAATTGTGATTTGTTTCTAGAATATGGTTCGCGAATTCCGAGTAATTATTATTATTAAGACAAAGTTCGTGTTCCCTAATACGTGTTCTAAACGTAATACCTACTAAACGTGTACGTAATCTAAAAAATCATATCATAATAATTCTCTATTATAAAACTGTCTATCTATACCGTCATATTATGTTGAGTAGCATAGCATGTATGTAGGGGAGAGAGGAAAAATCATAATTATGTTAACTTATATAAATATCAAATATTATAATCTGCAAACAACTTATTTACGGAAAAAGTAATGAAATTAGAGCGCAATCAAACTTCTAGAGATCTACTTCGGTCTATAATCTCTAATATATAAAAGGAAGACGTGTGTGTTATACCACTTATAACTCAAGAATGGCTGTACCGATTTGAATGATCTCTGATTTGTTGGATTCTTCTCCGCTCGGAATAGCCGATAGGCTATTTAAATATCTTACAAATTCACGGGAAGAAAAATAATGAAGAAAATTATTTACGCCATACATTTTTAATTTCATAAATAAAAACAATATGGCGAATTATGGCGCTGTTAGCGCTTCAGCGTCGCCTGTTGGACCGCGCTAAAATAATCCTTATGTTCTGCTTTATTAAGAATCAAATTACTATAATCAACATGAACAAATTGTGTAAAAATGGTGTACTAATATTTGTTTACTATAATTATTATTCTACTAATATTTATGTGTCGATAGATCTGTGGACGTGCACAGATAATATTTGAAATTGTATTTTATTATTGTAGATGGAAAATATTTATTAAACCAAAAATTGTGCTATTAAAGATGAAAATAAGAATGTGTTCATGTAGTTCTGATGCAAGATTGTGTAGTGAAATTTGCAGATTGATACTACCGTCATACTGCGAAAGTTTGTCAAATAACTCATTTATTTACGCCATACATTTTTAATTTCAATAAAAAATGCAATATGGAGAATTATACAAAATCAACTATGATGTTTTTTTATATATTGGCCTATTTATAGAATAATTTTTGTATACATTTTCAAATTAGAATCGTTATCCATACAATTTAACATCTGTGGTTCTGAAATTTCAATTATGAAAAAAATCATGAAAAAGAATTTATTTAAATTTAAAATGAATACCTACCTAAAAAAATCTACCTCAAAAATAAATTAGTACCTACATGCATTACGCACAGCAGATAATAAACAAATCTGAGTTAAGTATGATTGTTCAACATAAATGAATTTTATCTTTTAACACTATACCAGTGATTCCCAAGGTGGACCCCCAGGGGTCCACGGAGACTCGATGAGGGTCTACGTTGGCGTGACTAAAAAATGGGGATGGTTCACGAGTCGTAAGCGGAAGTCCACGAATCCATAGTTAAAGTATCGGATATTCGGTAAAAGTACCAGATACTTAATGATTCGATCGAGTATTCTTCTTGAAGAAAACCGAGGAGTTTTTGAAATATTTCAAATTCCTATACCATTTTGAAAATTCGACGACTGGGGGGGGGGATAGAAATTTAAACACGTAATATTTTTAAAGTATCCGGTATTGATATAAACAATAGTCGGTACAAATACCCGTTACATTGTAGAAAAATGTAATGTGAGAAAATATTCTGGTAGAAAACCGAGAAGTTTTTGAAATATTTCAAACTCCTAACCATCTCGGAAATTTAGCGACGGGGGTAGAAATGCAGGGGGTCCATCGGAACCAGCAAAAAATTGAAAGTGATCTATGAGAAGCAAAGTTTGGGAACCTCTGCACTATACGATGACACACTTGGACAATTACGGGAGTTTGTAAAGAGATTAAAAATATTAATCATTCATTGATTCATCGGCGGTACGAAGTTCGCTGGGTCAGCTAGTATGTATATATTTTGCGCGTGCGCATTTGTGCTCATCTAGTACCCAATATTATAAAATCGCTAGCGGTGTTCTATGCAATTCCATAAATAAAGAAATTGTTCATTTTAAAAATATCCCATATAATTATGCATAGATCATGTGCATGAGATTATTTGCTTAGTATAAAATAATTTTGTTATTTTTAGATGTAGGTATCCTTTTGTATTTCTTTTTTCAAGTCATGTTGACCCTTCCCACCCTCTCTTCACCCGAAGCGCGACGATTGATGGTAGGGTCGGGTACAATATAACCACCACTTCCGTTGCCAAATGGATTATTTTTCATTCCTTATTTCCAATTTTGCAGGACATAATCGAAGGCTTCAAAGGTAGATATATCTACAGAATTCTTTATGGTGCAGAAATTCACTGCGTGGAAAAATGTTGAGTCGTATGGAAGTTTGATAAACAAATAAAAAACATCAATAATAGTTATAAATTTCGAAATGAAGACCGAGGACACTGAAATTAACTAACTGCATAGTACTCGTATAATCAGGGTATGGTAGCCACTATACCTAGGTACTTATTTTATCTGTATTATGTAATTGACATAATTTTGTCTTTTACTATTCGTAGTCGTCATTTAGTTCAAAAACGTCGATAATAGCAAGAAAAGAAATACATAAAAACAATATCAGCCAGGATAAAAACTTACAGAACAGTTGCAGTATCATAAATATTTCGAAAATTAATAAACTTACTTAAAGATTCTAATTTGAAAATGTATACAAAAATTATTCTATAAAAAATATCATCGTTGATTTCGTGTAATTGGCATATTGCATTTTTTTATTGAAATTTAAAATATGTATGGCGTAAATAATTTATTTCATAATTTTTCTTCCACTGAATTTATAAGATATTTTAATAGTCTATCGGCTATTCGGGGCGGGGAAGAATCCAACAATCAGAGATCATTCAAATCGGTAGAGCCGTTCTTGAGTTATAAATGGTGTAATTAACTCCAATTTCTTTCATATATAATATATAGATATACTTTACATTGATATAGTATAATAAATAGCAACCAACCCAAATACAACCTTATACACGTTTCACACTAAGCTAAAAGCTTGTGCCGTGAAAGGGGAGTTTGCCGGCACCTGGGATCGAATCACGGACCCCTTGTTCCGGAGGCCGAGACTCTACCTCCAGGCTACCGACGAACTCGATAAAATATATTTAATATTTTCTCTTTCAAGTTTCTCCAACAAAAAAGTTCCTCTTTCGCAATGCACCGTTCCTATGACAGCGACATCAGAGCGCAGGGAATGTCGTGGGAAGAGGTGACGCGATTGGTGCAGAGACACTCTGAATGGAGAAGGCCGGTTTCTGCCTTTTGCTGAAGACGATGATACTGATATAGTGTTAATGCAGAAAATCGCAAACTTTTTTCAAAACGTTATTTATAAATCGTGTAGCTCGTAGTAAAATATCATTGTTTGATCCATCAACTTATATTGTATTGAATAAAAGATCGAAGGAAAAATGGTAACGCGACCAAACACACTGGTGTTGCAAGGTTCGAAGGCAATTGATTGTTTTTTTTTTTATTGTAGAAGACTATTCATGGTTTATTCATAATGTTTATTATTATTCATTTTGTAACATGTTTTCTAAGAAAATTGAAAATTAGCACTACATTAGTAGTCTATACTATATAAGTCAATGGTTTTAATTCTGAAACATTAATAAATATGTAAAAGATCGATTAAATATCAATTTACATCTCTAAATAGACCGCCAAATTATTTAATGGGACGTATCTTTGAATGAGTGTTCTACATAAATGTAGGAGGGTAAAGGTGTGACGGGCATTTGTTGGAAGTTGTTGTGAGGTGAATACAGACAAGGTGAGATGAGTGATCAGTGTAAAACGAAAATACTGTGTATACCCACCTAGTCCTATCTAATCTATATTCTACCTTCATATATATATATATATATATACATTGAAAGAACCTCTACACACTCGGATATCTCAGGAGTCGGAGACTCCTATTTATCCGAATTTGCACACATCACTTTCATTTCCTCAGAGGCGACCCGAAGAACAGATCAACATAAGTCGCCTCGTTGGAACAATAAACAAAAAGAAACAAAAATAGCCCATATTGGGAAAAAATAAAATAAAGTGATGTCACACAATACATGTGTGACATAATTAACCATAATAAATTAAACCAATATTATACCCAAAAATTAAGTACAATACAATAATATACATATATATACATACATACACACATACACACCCTCACACACACACATACACACATTCATACACACATACACACATATATATACAGTTGGTACAGATAACAGAGATAAAGTGTCCAGAAACATTTCGGTTTTAAGACAGTGAGCCCAGGGGTCACTGAAACGGGGAAGTGTGGAAAACTATTTCCCTCCCAATGGGGATATTCCAACCAAAGCTACTCTCCACCAAGGGAGACAGGACGCACAAAACAAACGAAAAACAAGAGTTCGCCACGCAACATTCGCCACGCCAAGCAAGCTCAATTCTCAGACTCCCCTGCGTCAGCCGGGGGTAAACCCGGCCCACGCAGAAGATCCCACCTAGACACCCAGGAATCTACAAACCTCTGGAAAGCCCTGAAATTCTGAGGACAAAGTAGCACTTCCCCAAACCAAACGGGCCTGGGGGTGCCATCGCTCATTTCCTCTAGCATTAGATCTCTCGCATCCATCATCACCGGGCACTCCCAAAGGATATGCTCCGCATATTGCGCCCCCATCCCACAGACACACCATGGATCATCCACGAGTCCAAGATCAAAGAGCTTACCTCTCAGATCCCCATGGCCAGTTATCAACTGTACAGTGAAATGATCAAATGATAGGAAGCGCTTTTTCATTCGTTCACAAACATTCGGGAGGAAACTGTAGACTAATCTAGCAGTTCTTCCTCCATCCCATCTTTCCTGCCACACTTCCATCGTTCTCTTTCGTATCGTGCCGACAGCCCTATTATAACCTCTGATTCCGGGTTCCGCATGCACAGACATGCCGAAATGTACCACAACTCCATCCGCCTTGATCTTGCGCCTGGCCACAGAGTCCAAAATTTCTAAATCGGCTGGTAGCA